>JARBEQ010037025.1:0-10033 GCA_030265355.1 Tritonia tetraquetra | reverse complement strand
TTCACTTCCTTCATTCCGGGGTCTTCTTCACTTCCTTCATTCCGGGGTCTTCTTCACTTCCTTCATTCCGGGGTCTTCTTCACTTCCTTCATTCCGGGGTCTTTTCCCCATTTTTCTTCTATTATTTTTTTTTTTTTACTGCATGAAGTGGCAGATTCCCTGAATTGTATCTTTAACTGAATGGTAAAATGTAAAGATACCATCGATAAGAGTTATTCCCCTTTATCTGATTAACAGTGTGCAGTATTTTAGTATTACTTACGGTGCCAGTAATGGATTTTGGACATAGTTGGCTAATCGCCTACTTTCCATACATTTTATTCTAAACAATGTTTGCTGTATGAGTATGATGTAGGTTAAGACTGTGCAGGTTTGTCCTGTCGGAGATGGGAACTATAAGCAGGAGATTACACGCCTCTGAAATGGGCGTGCCACTGATAACTTTCAACTTTTTACTTAATGGGTTGTGTACAAAGCATTTTGAGGAGTAATAGTCTGGTTTATAGCTTAAGATAATTTTTTGACTAGTATCAAAGAAGAATTCTATTAATGTTAATGCTAACAGACTCTCATTCTTCATCATCATGTCGGCATATATATATATATCTTTGAAGGGTATCACTTCCAATAGATTAAAACTACCCAGAAACTGTTGTTTCATCATGCATCCATTCCTCAATGTCCTGTTCGTATATGTTAATGCGGTCTTCTTCTCTCCCTTCTCTTCTGTTTACAATTTCATGGTCATTCTATTATGAAAAATGTTTTTTTAATAAAAAAAAGATTAGTTCAACACATTGCAGTGCATTACCATTATTCTAAAATAATATTTTCGTACAAAAGGAACAGTGGGGTCCCAGTGGCTCAGAGGTATGGTTTTGGTCTCCAAAGTGAAAGGTACTGGGGTCGAATCCCAGTGGTGACAGCTTTTGTTTTTCTCTTCACAAGACTTGGTATAAACCTATTTGCCACTCCCCTGATCCTATGAAGGTAGGTGGCCTTTTTGCCACCTGATCCTATGAAGGTAGGTGGGATCAAGAACCTAGTCCAAGAACGGACAATAAATTCGGAGGTCACGTGTGCAAGTTCTCGTTAAAGAACCCTTGGCAGTTGGAAATTGAGAAGAGTAGGCCGAAAGGCCGCTGTTGGGGCAAAATTAATTCCTACCACAAAAGTCACAGTGAGCTGATCACCTGCTTGGCCTAATATCTTGATCCAGAGTAAATCTGCGGGCTCTACACTGTAATAGTAACAGGGAACTGGATTAGAAAGACATAGATAAACAGTGTTGCAAGTTCTATAATGGCTGGAGTGACAAGTCAGTAGATGAAAGGGGACGTCCCTAGCTGAGTGGTTACTTGCCTCTCGACGCCAAAGACCGGGTGCGAGCACCGGCTTGTGTAGGATTTTTCTCGGGTTCGTTCAGAGTTTTCATGTCTCTGCCCTGAAGATTCACATGGAATCTTCTCTAGTTTTATTGGAATGCCTTTGATATAACCTTTCTGTGTTCAAAAGGGCTCAAAGCTTGAAACTTCACAACTTTTTATTAATTGTTGGCAGTACGATGTTTTGTTTCCGATTTGCAGTATCATGCATGTTTGTCAAATATATTTTTCTTTTCTTTTCTCAGCTTGAAGATTGTCCCAATGATTGTGGTGACCATGGTTTCTGTAGCCTGATTGACTATAAACATCATTACTGTCTGTGTGATGTTGGATATGTGGGACGTAACTGCAGCCTGCAGACGACTGGCACACAAGGCCAAGGCCAATGGTATCGAGTGCGGGAGGAGGATGAGGAGAAAAGTATTCCTGGCCGAACGTCTCATGTATCAGTGTTCCTCCACGACTGCATCTGGGTGTTTGGAGGGTTTGATCTCAACCATGCGTTGGATGATTTGTGGCGTTACTGTCTCTACCAAAATGAATGGGAGATTTTCAATAGAAAAGTAGGAGGATTTCTCTCTGATCTTGATGTTCAAAACACGGTGTCGCTGTGGCCGGCAGCGAGAAGTGGACATGCGGCTGACAGCTACCACGATGGCTTTTTTATTTTTGGTGGAATCTTAGAGAACGGCTCGCATAGTAATGAATTATGGCATTTTAATACAACTTCTTTACAATGGAAAGCCATGGCCAATGAGAGTGTGGTTAAACCGATGAAGGTGACGGGTCACACCCTGACCACAGTGGACAATTACCTTTATTTAGTGGGAGGAAAGTCTGAAGAACGAGTGTTTATCGACTTATTGTTCAGGATAGATGCTCAAACTCCTACCCAGTGGGAGAGAGTTTTAGTCATGGGGGGTAACTACCCTCCCAAGCGTTACGTTGGTCATTCGACAGTCTATCACAAAGCTTCAAATTCCCTCCTGGTGTTCGGAGGGTACACGCAAGGCAGTGGGTTGTTCAGCGACCGTACGCATGAGATCCAGGCGTTCAATATCAAAGACAAATACTGGGCGTTGCTCAGCAATCAGAACTGGGGGAAGGAATCGATGCCCCACGACAGGGCGTTCCACTCGGCCGTCATTGTAGGAAATTACATGGTAGTGTATGGAGGGAACACACACGTACATTCTGGTGTAGAGATTTGCTACAATCAAGAGATGTTCTTCTATCACCTGGGGTGTCATGTATGGGTCAATCATACCTTTTTCACAGGTAAGTGTGGCATCCTCACTGAGACCCGATTCATTTTCTTATACCTTGTTCTGCAAGATGGAATATTATAACACACAGCAGCATTAGTAGTAGTATTTGCTGGTGTAGTAGGTAATCAATTTATTGTACTGGTTGCAGTAGCAGTTAAAAAGACGCTCAACAATTTCAAAACGGTCCCTAAGTTACGGTCTTCAGTAGAACCACACACAGGCCCCAGGGATAGTGTGTAAAACATAATTCTATGAATAGCACCCCCTCTGTAATCCTTCTCTTCTTTCTTTATCAATAACCTTTTAGTACCTTTCGGTGTAAGGTCCCTCTGTAATACACGTCTGATTATTTTGTTATAAGACCACTTTTCTCTTTGATAAGCTTAACCTCTCTTGGCTATTTGGTCAACATGGCACGTCTAGCTGACCCTCTGACTGACTGGGACTAGACAGACGACGCGATAGACACAACCAATCACTGTAGTCTAGTATCCACAGGTATCAAATGTGCTCGAACAGTTGACACAACTCTAGTTTTACATCACCAAATTTATTTCTAATTTTGAAATAGACCAAATCTGCATAAGATGATGATTTTCAACCAAGTCAATGTTTTTTATTTTTCTCGGCAGGTTTTTTTCTTTGTACGTAATTCATTTTTTTCCTTTGGATGTTTGACTGGCACATGTTGACATTGACTGTATTCTATTAGTGTTGTGTATTTTGACTGTATCCTACATTCAAATTTGTAAAAAAGAAATGCCAACGAATGTAATGATATTGTTTTGTCACCCTATAAAACATACAATTGCATATTGTTCACATTGTCAGTTACATACAATCTCAATGAGAAAATATGAAGAAGAATATGAAAAATGGCACTTGTACGTTTAGAATTCAATGGCAACGATATCTGTTCTATTTTATTACGATTTTATGTGTATCCTTTTCCATGTCTTATTCCATCTCATCCTGTCCAGGAAGCTTCATGCCTCTCAAGGGTCGGTTTGGCCACTCGGCCACTGTGGCCAACGGCAATATCATGTTCATCATCGGAGGTTATTCAGGCACTGTGCTCGGGGATCTCATCGCATACAAAATGCCTGTTGCTGTGGCTGACTTCAAGGTGAACACTGGTCATTTCATTCTCCCATTGCTTGTAACTATAATTGTATTAACTTGTTCTAATCAGAGTGTTCCTATTTTATCTCTTCTAGTTTAGCCAACTGATCTATAAAAAAAAATCATTTCTGTTGCCAGTAATCTACTTTCATCTCTGCTACTGCTATCGATAATTTATGATTCATTTCCATTAATGGGGTTTATCATTTTGTAAATAATTGTGTTGTGTTTGAACTGCCTGTAAACTTGTCATTAGATCAATGAGTGTAAAAAGTAAGCTTTTAAAGGATCATTTCTGGCATATAGGTTTTGAAGGCTTTTTATATTTTAAAAAAAGAATGGTCTTAGTCAGCCCAACCAGATTGAAAACCTTATCTCTGATTACCTAATAATATTACTTTATTCTTTTATTCAGTGTTCTCCCGGATCCATCGTGTGCGGCAACCACAACTCATCTTCCTCTTTGCCTGCCGTGGAAAACAGTCTGAGAGATCACTGTGAGGTATATGTCCATTCCAGGTCTTGTCAGGGCGATCCTGAATGTGTGTACTGCCACCAGGGCAGGCTGGATGCTTCCAACGGGAGTTGTGTACACAGGGAACGGGTGGAGGTGAGTAGTAATCCTTTCCACATCTTAACAAATGTGTTAAAAAAAAATTGGAGGTTGTTAGTTTTACTCCCTAGTTAATACAAATGCGGTTCAACAGAACTTTAGAAGATTCCATGAGACTCTCCAGGGCAGAGCCATCAAAACTCCGAAAGGTCAGGAGAAAAAAATGCATTACAAGGTGGGAGAGGCCTGGACCGCTGCTTTGTGTATGTGCATTGGTATAATCCTACGCCGCGTTTTTGGCCCCTGTGGAACACCCCCTTCTAGACTACCTGCTCCTTAAACTAGCATTTATAAAGTACATATGGACAAAGTTATGGGGTCCCAGTGGCGCAGAGGTATGGTTCTTGCCTCTGAAGCGAAAGGTACATGGTTCGATTCCCAGGAGCGTCTTGTATTTTTCTCAGTGAAACTCGGTGAAAACCTATATGTCTGATCCTATTCAGGTAGGTGGGATCAAGAAGCTAGTCCTATGGGAGACGGACGATAAACTCGGAGGTCCTGTGTGCATGGTGCGCACGTTAAAGAACCCTTGACAGTTAAAAATTGATAAGAGTAGGCCGCAAGGCCGCTGTCCGGGCAAAATTAATTCCTACCACAAAGGTCACAGTGGGTTGATCACCTGCTTGGCTTAAAAATCTTGATCCAGAGAAATCCAGCCTCATAGTAATGGTAAAATAAGGGAATTGGATAAGAAAGAAAGAAAGAAGATATCGACAAAGTTCATCATGCTCTATGCGCTTTACATTGTATAGTCTACCCCCGGCAGGCCTTAACACTCCTGTTTCCTTCTCAACGCGACCTGGGATGCTTCAGCACTAACATTCTGACAAGATCGTTAGCTGCCCTTACCCAAGGGGAAACAGCACCCGAGTTGTCACCCATTCAAACACTGATCTCGCTCAATGCTGCTTGACCCTTCTGACCGGTTCAGTGTGCTATCCGTTTGGCCACCCCCTCTCAATACAGCACACACTATATGGATGCAGCACGCTTGCCAACCGTCCAAGTCCTGTTTTTTTTATCATTCTTTTTACTACTGGTCTGACGATATCAAATTGGAGATGTGAAGAAACAAAAAACCATAAGACCCTACTACCAAAGATCATCTACAATAAGATATTCAACTCAATGACTTTTACCGTTGACTATTGAGAGTAATGTTCCCATAATTCTCTTATTGTTTTGGCTCGTTCAATACTCGATACAAAATGGTATGGGCGTAATGCATCCTTTTTTAAAATCCAAATTATGCGAACTAAAAAAAAACATTGCACCAAGATAAAAAAATGCTTCTATCCGGTGCACGCACGCTATGGCACAACTAGCACACGCGGTGCAAGGGTTCTATCCGGTGCACGCACGCTATGGCACAACTAGCACACGCGGTGCAAGGGAAACTACTCTTAGAATTTCTTCACTCAGTATATAGTGAAATACGCCGAGTTGAATATCTTATTGTAGATGATCTTTACTACTGCTGTCTCGTCAGTGTTCATTTTAACTTGTTTTTATTGACAATTTTTATTTTCCTTTTTTAAAAATTTGCATTCTGGTTTTATGTGAAAGTGTCTTGTTTTTGCCCTGGCTCGGAGGCAGATGGTATTGCACTGTTAAGAGCACCCTGCTCTCGGCGAAATGGATTTAAAATGTCTTGAAGAGTCCATTTTCATTGATATGTGTTGTTTGGAGAGAATTAGACCATGCATTTTGAAAACCAACTGGTATCATTTCATGAATTATGTCATATTTATTTTTACCAGTTATGTAAACGGGGTGACTTCCATGACTCCAAAGAGCGTTGCCCCGGTATATGCCCCACTCTTCACACATGTGGGGCGTGTGTTAGTCAGGGAAAGGGGGTGGACAAAGAGGTGACGCAGTCAGCGGGGCGAAGGGGAATCAACATCAAGTCTTGTAGCTGGTGTGTGAAGGAAGCGCAGTGTCAGACTCAATCAGGTAAGGAAATGGACGTAACCAGAGGGGAAATTTGTTTTTTTTAGATGATATTCATATTCTAGAAGGGGAGCAAGCACCAGAGAATGATAAAACAAGGTATGGAAATGTTATGAGTGCCAGAAAAAGACAGAAAAATAGCTGGTGGCTAATTAGTTCAGTTGGTTACAGCGTGGCCTCGGTCTCCGGCTAGGCGGTGTTGTCTTACGCCCCGGTGTGGGTTCGAAGCAGGTGATCAGCCCACTGTGTCCATAACTCTTTACTGGTACCGTGAGCAATAAACAAACAAATCACTGTGGCCATTGTGGGTACCCCCTCAGCTATTGATAAAGACTGGGAGGTTCTACCACTCTGGGCATGGGTGGGTAATCCTTTAAAAAAATATTGCGGTGGTGAATTGATTAAGACAGCGGGCATCGATGGTGAAGATCATTGATCCAAATCCCTCTTCAAGGGCCTCGTTGTTTCCTTGGGAAAATGACTACTCCAATTGCCTCTGTGGACCCAGGTGTAGAAATGTGTATGAATTCCGAGCGTTGGGTAAAGTAAACGTGCCAGCGTCCTATTTATCAAGTATATGAAAAATTGTCACTTTTCCACTTGACACTACCAGGCCTGCCAACTCCTGTTTTTTAATGGGGTTTTACTGTTTTTATGAAATAATCCTGTTTTTCACAATATTTTTTTCTCTCTCTATTGACGTCCTTTTTAAAAAAAAATAGTATTGTCCTGTTTTCACTTGGGTTAGGGTTGGCAGGCTTTCGGTTAGGGTTGGCAGGCTTTCGGTTAGGGTTGGCAGGCTTTGGGTTAGGGTTGGCAGGCTTTCGGTTAGGGTTGGCAGGCTTTGGGTTAGGGTTGGCAGGCTTTGGGTTAGGGTTGGCAGGCCTGCACTGCCTAAAACGGATTTAGCACTGTCCTCTTCTGGCCTTTAAGGCTTTTTACAAACATTCTTTAATCATTAAAAGGCTTTTATTTATCATATTTTGATTTATAGTATGGAGGGTGAGAAAATAGTACATAGTTTTATGGTCTACTTTCTTCTTTCCCCAGAACCTTTTGGTACCTGCTATTCTGCACAGCACACTGAGTCTGGTATCCGAGGGTGGTGGGGTGGCTTGAGTGCCAACCTTACAACCCTGTTTGAGTGTCAGACCGAGGACTTTCCCTCTGGACTCCACTGGCTCAAATACAAGAACCCAATGAATTCTTCCTTTCCAGATGAGGTGGGTGCTGCTACTAGTTCTCTCATACACTTCTAAACGTACCAGTTACATTTTCATAGCTGCCCACCGTTACGATAAAATCGTACTAAGTACGATTGACCTTCTGGAGAAAAAGAGAGAAGTCTTGAATTTTAGAGAAAATCGGGAAAAATAGATTTTTAAAAGCGAGATACGCAGATTTTGACTCATTTTTTGTCTTTGGGATTACGATTTTCGTATCGAGACGGTCAGTGGAGACGTTACGGGCAATTAGAACTCATTTTCTGCGAAATCACAAATTTACCGGAGGTATTGGAACTCTTTTATCGGCAGTGAAAAGAATGCGTACTGTAGTAGAGTTGTATCGATGCTCGGATGGATACCATTTTTGTTGAACAACCGCTACTACTACTATCTATATTATCTATTTACTTTGTGACTCTTGAGTTCGATACAAGAGTCGTAAGTAATTCCGTCATGGATCTCAAAGATTTCGCTCTATCTCGCTGGTGCTTCAGCTTCCCCGTTGACATTGACTTTGTTGGACACGTCTGGATCGTGATTGAATCTTTTAATTCGAAATCTAGTATTTTGAAATGAATCTATTCATTTAGTCACTCTGTCGGACGTCATCGGCAATAACTTTAAAATCCGGGGCTTCGCTGGTATCTAGTCTGCCATTGCGAACATCGACTCGCTGCGTTCTAACGCTCTACTTTCGTTTTCTCTTTACCGATCTGGTTCGTCTGAAAGTAAATTATGGGGTTTTAATTAGAAATAGTCTTCATTATCTTATTACAAGTAGGAAACCAGTAAGTGTTAGATTATCCTTAGGTATAAACAGGCATGAATGAACTTGATCCTAGTAAAAGCAATCACTGAAAGTAAAAAAGCCACACAACAAACAAGGATGAGGTTATAACAATGTACACAATGGTGGTCTGGCAAAACAATTCAGAGACTATATTTTATAGCAGGCTAATTGAAATTAGTCACTATGATTTCATGTCATATAATAATATTAATTCATTGTTGGTCTTAAATTTTTCATAAATTTTGAGAGGGAACCCTGAAACAAGCATTATGCTGTAAACAAACATCTTAAAATGGGGTAGCTGTAGTGTTGTATTGTACTCAAATAGGTTGAAGAAGAAGGTAGACAGTATACGCCAGTAGGCTTAATTATGACGTCGATTACAGTCGTAAGTGACAGACCTCGTATGGGAGTCTGTTTTTGATTTCTGAAAAGTTGGCAGCTATGCATTTTTCACTTTCTTTTTTCTTGTGATGTAAATGTATATTTAGACTGTTAAAATGTGAGGTGGGAAAACTTGTACAGTTAGATTTCGACACAAAAATAGACATTTTGATTGTTAACACATTTCCCTTCAAAAACGTGATCTTTGTCTAATAATATGTCTTTCAGTAAAAAAAAATAAATATATAAATTTTGAAAATTTGTATGCGCATGACATCGACGATATTGTGGTACAATCTCAGAAAATCTATTTAAAACTCTTTCTGGCCAAGTACAGTTATTGAGAACTTTGTCAGGGTTGAGTGGACCCTGATGTCACTGTGCACCGTAAACACTTCAGACATTATATTTCCCATCATACAAACCACTTTGAATATTATTTCAGAAAGGGTCAACTCAATTCTTTTGTACCGTATACCATTCACCATTTTTTTTTTACCTTGAAAAGATAATAATAATACGTAGCATTTCTATAGCGCATGATTCATGACTAGGTCATGCTCTATGCACTGTACAGTAACATCATTAGGAGACATACTTCAATATGAAACATGTTTGCACACACACGCACACACACACACACGCACGCACACACACACACACATGCACGCACACGCACACACACACATGCACACACACACATGCACGCACACACACGCACACACACACACACACCTTATCACTCACAACAGTATCAAATTTTCTATCAGATACGTTGACAATATCACTTGTCATTTTTGAAAATTGTTTTTTTTCAGTTGGTCATTGTAAGGAAGACCAAGGGTAAAATGGGTTCCAAGAAGGCTTTGCAGGTTGAGAGCTACTTCAATCTCACCACCCGTTTCGTGGGGTTCATTCACCCCCTCAACTCACCCACACCCCCAGGAAAGAACTTGACTCTAGAACTGGGAATGACCAACGCCAGAGCCAGGCTGTACTTATCCTTCAACGAGTCCATCTCTAATAAGGTTGGGGTTTACGTTGGTTGTTTGTTTTGGTTGAAATCTCTTGATCGTCGTCTGTGTCCCAGCTTTCAGTTATTCCATTTCTTTCGCCTCCCTTACTTATAGATGATTAAATCGTTTTTAAAGAAGTGTTCCAGTTTCACGGTAAAGTGGTGAAAATAATGACTTCTAAAATGAGGGATAATGGTTCAACCCCTCAGCTATAAGGAAACTGAGCAGATCTTGCCACATAAGGCCTTGGTGGTAAACCCCTCAGCTATAAGGAAA
>JARBEQ010036914.1:0-15442 GCA_030265355.1 Tritonia tetraquetra | reverse complement strand
GCAAACCTCCAGATATGTTCCAAACAGTAAATCAAATATTTCTGTCATCTATTAATATTTTGACATTTTTTATTCATAATCAATTATGGCTTAAGAAAGGATTTAGAATTCATAAACTTTTACCCCACAGCCTTGCTTACTGACCTAGATCTTGATCTCTTCTCTATTTGTTACAGTACATCATTATTATAAGATTAAAATTTGTTGAATAATCAGTGATATCTCACCTGTAAAGTGCAGATGAAATTTTCGCAGGTGAAACAATTTGACCTGTAGACGAGGCGGACCTGAGTAAACACAGAGACGATCATGCTCTGTCTGATAGAGATTCTGACACTGCCAAATATGGGCAAACTGCAAGCAATCCGCTCAAAGGAAATGAATGTTGCATTGAAAACCTGGGTGGTGTTTTCACGCTCGATGAAAGATCCAGCACTCAGATACTGTAAGATATGGAAAACAATATATACATACAATTATTCCTCTATAACATTACACACTGTACAAAGACACAGCACATTTGAAGAGAATTAGCTTCCTTAGAAAGATGGATTTGAGCAGTTAAGAGCCACCTGCTCATAGCAAAGAGGATTTAATTACAACATATATAATAAAAGCAATTATCTATCTTTGTGCTTTAGTCATGTTTTGTTGTCTTCCTCAATTAAAAAAGAAAGGTGTATTGCATGCTCCAAGAGTGTATGATTTACTTCTATACACCCTAATAAATCCTAATGTGAAATTCATATTTAAAAATTCTAAATAAAGGTAACATAATGATCACAACAAAAACACCTTCTTCACACAGAAAACTCAAATTCAAACCCCAGCCTCAATTTCTGAACATCCATGCAATGTATAGAAAGATTTAAGAATTCCAGGCAATCATCAGGGGCAGAGAAAAGTCTGGAAGAGTTCCATTTTTTTAAAAAACTCTTATTTGATTGACTCTTGCCTCTGTATTGGCCTCTCATGTTTAATAATGTATAATTCAATTTGAGGCTTGCAATGAAACATATCAAAGACAACAACAAAATTACTCAATATACATAACAATGTTATAAATCAGGAGATGAAATCATTCCTTGTTACAATACAATATGATAATCATAGTGTGCTGAGACTCTGCTTGCCTTGACTACTCAGAACCATAGAATTTCCAGAAATAAATTTCATCATATAGTGGTCAAGATGCCTGCATTCAGAAGTGATACATCTTGTGCACAATTTGGAATAGAACATACACTACCTTACAGTCACAACTGGCTTCTACCAATCAAATAATAAACCTGACACTCTAACATGAAATGATAAAGAAAGAAAAAAAGAAATTGTACCTTCATCTCTTCAATAATGCAAACTAAACTGTCAGAACGAATGAATGGTCCCCCAATAAAGATGACTTGATCACAAGGGTCCGAGTCCAAGTCACACAGTATTCCAGGGGGTAAGATGGTCAGAGCTACAGGGATGGTCAAGTTGACGGAGCAGTCAGCACCTCCAAATCCAGGAACACATACACAAACACCTGAGAAACAAAGATGTAAAAATGCAAGGCATCATTCGTCTATGATGCAATTTACTGTAAACATACACAACACACAAATGCATGCACAAAGATATTTATCTGAATAACACTAGACACACACACACACATATATATATACCAATGTTTCACAAATTTTTTTTAAAACAAATCCTGAACAAACAACATTTCACATTGAAATTGTAATTTTCAAAGAAAATCATACAATTGGGGGGGGGGTTCAAATAAGACCATATATACCTTGTTGGCAGGTGCCTTGATCATTGCAGTTGTTCAGACATAACAAATCTAGAGCAGTCGTGTTTGGTCTTTGGTTAGCCCATAGGGATACATCATTCTTGAGCAACGTCATGCACATCTCTAACAAACTGGAAAAGGCTTGCACTACATACAAAGTGTCATCCATGAGCTGAGGAATATCACAAATAACACACATACATGGATAAATTTCCTTCCAAAATACAATATCCCTATCTAATTCTATAAGGCATCAATGTTGCCATGTGCGCCGGTGAACATTGCATGGAAGGATGGTCTGGGTAAAATATGAACATTTCTCTTTGTTTTTGATCATTAACAGCATGGTTCAGTATTGGGGCTGGCTTCATGACCCACCCTGTATGGCTCATAAGACATCTACAAAAATTATAGCAGGCATCCTCTGAAATAGGCATAATCAAACATACAGCTTAAAATGCTATGAATTCAAGGGTTTCAGACTAGCAGCCCACTGTGTCCCTCATCCCTTTATTGGCACCATGAGTTATCTGCTGAACATCATCAATCATAAAATAAGGCCTATAAACACATTTTTGTTGCCCTTGTGTTCACCCCTCAGTTATAGCAAGACAGGAAGATTGAATAAGCAAATTATTATTATGACCTGATTTCAATGAAATTTTGAAGAGATATATATTCTATTAAAAAAAAGAGAACACCATTGATTAGAGACTGAAGAGGGGGACGATATTAGTGAGATAAACTATCTTAGTAACTATCAATGCCATTTTCTAATGCCAGAAGGAAACAATAACATGAAAGGAATACCTGTATGTCCAAGACACAGCCTTGAATCGTTCTGTTATATTCTAATTGGGCAAGATCAGCACACTGCACACCAATGGAAAATTGGAGGATATACCCAACACAGAAATTGGTAGCAGATTCCAGAGTATATCCAGAGGGAGTCGGCCAGCTGACATCCTGGAAGAAAATATAACAGTAAAATAAATCTTTGATGGTAAAGAACTATAAGAACTGTAGTATTATTGATAATAAATAATGATAAAATCCTTGATAATAATGAACTTTAAGATTCTTAATAGTAAAGAACATATTAAAATATCATCACATTAAGTATCCTTACAGGGGAAACATATGAGACGTTGAATTCAAAGGTCTCATCAGGGTTACACCCAGGTGATACAATCTTGCTGCTCTCATACACGCTGGTCAAATCAACACCTGGTGACAAATGACAAGACAACACTTTGATGAGGGTTTGTAAAATCGAATCAAGAAAAGAAACAAACAATAAAACAAAAACTTACAAAGCCAATATAGCTTTATGGCAGTACTCTTTAAGAGGAACAACTTCAACAACCCAGGTGTTTTTCAAGATATATATTAATTGCAGATGAAACAAAACAGAAACCTTGATGTTAATATCTTCCTCTTGAATCCTTGAGCAATTTTTCATATTTAGTTTTCAAGCAATGATATATAATATACACTTCCTTTCATTCCCAATTAAAACCAAACACCTGATATCAACATTCTAAACAAGTAGGAGAGAAAGGAAAATTCTAACCTCCACCATTTCTATTTTCATACTGTCTGGAAACGGTACATCTTTGCACAACAAGGTTTTCAGAGCACGGACTATGTCCACCAGTCTGATTACAATGGCAGAAATTAGCTCCCAGGTCCAGTTCTTCAGTGTTGCATACACCTCTGTAATGGGACTCGGATGCATTCACTCTGTGATGGAAAAATACAACAACACAAAATTAATAACATTGGCTAAACAAGTTTAGAATGCTCAAGAAGATGGGAAAAGGAAACATCAAAGGCCCTAAAAATCAGAAATGTAGCCTAGGCAGGAGGAAAGAGAAAGTACCAAGACCAGGTACATTGGAGAAGGATTGTCTTTGACACTTAAACCCAGACAATGAAAGTTGAAATGGGAAAATGATCAAGAAAGTAAGAGTCATTTGTCTATCTTAAAACATGAACAGGTGGACATACAGTCTTTAACTATATTAAGCCATTTAGGACACTTTTAACGCAATAAGGTCATATCAGTACATGACACACCTGATTACTCCCCTATCACAGGTGGTAGTAACTACAAGGTTTTTCTTATATGCAATGTGAAGAGGATTCCCACCTTTTTTAGCAAAGGGAAGTAATTAAGAAAATCCTTTCATGATGTAAACGTTTGGAAGAGGGGGAGCTTGTCATCACGAAAACAGCAAAGTAGATTATCTGTCTATCAATTCTCCTTGTCATTATAAATGAAAGTTGGGGAATGATTTCCAGTGAAGACAACAAACTCAAAAAAATAGTCAAAATGTTCCTAACAAAATCTGCCATGAAACTTTTGTATACACTTGCCTCCATGATAGAGAGAAGTCCCTTGGTTGCCTAGAGCCCCCTGTATATACAGTTCCATCAGAGAGGGTCAAATCGTCTTCCTTATCATAATTGAAGTTTCCACACAAGCCTTTGTAAAAATCAAAATTGGAATGAGTCATTTGTACATTTGATCATACCCCATCAATACCACAAAGCAAAGTTAGTGTCAGGTTGATGTTCATCCCTTAATGGCCCAAAAGGCGTCCTATTATAAATTTGCAACATTTCAATGTCCTTTTAAGAAACAGGAGTTATGGCCCATTTTGTCACTTGATTACCATCATAAAGCATTGTAAAAGGTCCTACAACTACAAATAGGAGGATTTTTCACTTCCATGACAAAAATCAAATTGGCTTAGGTGTAAAGCAAACAAAACATAAATAAAAAGATGACATTGAAAAGAAGTGGAACACATACCAACGGTTTGATTATAATCTGCCGCAGATGGTTGAACCCAGACATTCAAGAAACGGTTTTCAATGTTGACCTTAACCTCTGTTCCAGTGGGGAGAACAACCTATAGGAGGTAATAATGAATTTGAACAAACCATACTAATTCCAATTATTCTACAGCTAGAAAAATATCCCAATAAGATAACATTGTTGTTCGGCAAATAAACACAAGTGAATGCTACTTAAAACCCAATTTTGTAATTTCACAAACTTTTCAAGATCATCTCAAAGGTGGTTTTATAGGACTTGAGATTCCATATAACCCTGTGGTGCAGAAAGATGCAGAGAAAAATATTCCAGCCTGGTCAGGATTTGAACACTGGAGAGGTGAGCAAGTTTATCACTCAGCCATTAAAGCTTTAAAAAATATCAGTAAAGTTATCAGAATGAATTGCTATATGTGGTAAAATCAGCTCAGTGTTCTCATAACTGAGGTGTTTACCATCAAGGCAACAGTACATATTGTTATGGCCAAAGCAATGTCAAAAGTGTGATGCTCATTGCTCCATTTAAGATTCTGGTACAGTAGGCTGATCACCTGCTTGCCTTATCTACCTGATCCAGAGTTTTTCAAGCATAGTGTTCATCAATATGGCACATGGGGCTAGGCGCAACACTGCTTGGTGGTAACATATGCTATCAAGAGCAAAAAATTTGATCAAACACTGATTATGTCATTTACCTTCATTTTCCTCCCTTCCATCATTTGAATGATTTTAGTATCCTCTGTCAATTCCCCATTACTATAGACAACAATGTCTACGGCTCTCTGTGATTGGTCTGCACTTGGACCACATCGGTCAATAAGAATGACATCATCAGCAGACTTAATGGTCACAGCACAGTTACAAGAGGCAGCACCATTACAATTACGATAAAAGGTGTGAACCTGTTTTTAAGATGAGATTTCAGAAGAAAAAAAATTCTTCAGAATTGAAATTTACTGACAACAATAATCCTTCATATTCATAGATCATAAAAATGAGAATTCTTAAATTCAAAGAGAAAAAGCAATAGCTTCACGGAAATTTACATGAATCAACTAATTTGTAAGCAGAATCTCTAACTTCCAAAATAATCATTATGCTTGAACTTGATGATTTCAGATTAAGATGTGAGAGATTGAGAAGAAGAAGAAGAAGAGATTAAGATGCAGTCCCACCTAAATGGTCACAACTCACCTACACAAAATATGGTCGGTAAAGCATTCATGTCATAAAACAAATAAAAAGTACACACAAAACACTAACTCAAATTTTATATTATACTTTTATGAAATTAATGTAAAATAATCTAGACATATTAACTAGAAATCCATACAATTTCAACCTTATTCTATTTTCGTAAACCATTTTTTTAAAAACCCTCTCTTTATCTCTTTCCCATTTTTCCGGGTTATCGGCCTGAATTTTCTTCTCCAGAATTTCCTGTCGAGAGCATCTTCCAAGTTACATGCACATCCTGCATGCATTTCCAGATCTTAATCATCTTTACAGAGATTATTTATTCCTTTCTTTCTAGGTCTTCCACTGGGTCTTTTCTTAAGTGCTGCCATGTCAACTTTTCTTTCCACTTCAGTGTCATCTTCCATTTTTTGTTTGTGACCATACAATGTCAACCTTACTTCTCTCACTTTGCCTTTCACATTGTTCACTATAAAGTCTTTCCTGATATTTTATCTCTTTTCCTTGCCTGTTACTGTAACTCAATCCTTCTCAGTATTCTTATCTTTGTATTTTCAAGAACCTCCTCTTCCTTTTTTGCTGCTGTCCAGCATTCTACTAAAGGATAAAAATCTAAAATCTGGTTATTTTCCTTACCTCAAATGGTAATGTTGTGTGCTTGTACAGCACAAACTCTCCTTCAAAGTAATTGTCATAAGCCCTGGGGTGAAAGATAATATTTAAATACGTTCAGTATTTAATGAGAAAATTTGTTTTACCTGCTGTGATAACCAATGCTGATAAGTAAAATATAATAATGTGTGCCTTAAATCACATTAAATTGAAATCATATATTTGTGTAAACTTTACTTTTGACTTGAAATAAAAACTATTCTATGAATAAAACTATAGCAAAGTTTTAGTTTGACAAATTTATGTTTCTTTGAATATCTTTGACTTCCATTCAAATCAATTTCAAAATAGGATCTAACAGCAACTCAAGAAGTTTATTCCATGCTTATTGCAATGTTCATAAATTCAAGAGGTGAGGTAGCCAAGTGGTTAAGACAGCCAACTTCCAAAGCAAGGAATGTGGAGTCAAGGCACTATGTTGTTGTTTTTTGGAAAGAATCTTTATTCCAATTGCCTCACTTGGCCCACATTTGTCAGTTGGGAAAGTAAACCACAATAGACCAGCATCCTATCTTTTTTCCCTTTGGATTCTATCTCAGTGCCTGACTTGTTATAGCAGCTGGTAGTATTTGTAGATTCTGTCTTATCCATGGTCATCACTTTTCCTTGAAAATTGGTGCATGTGTTCTCTGCCAAACTTTCTTACTGGTAACCAGAGATACCATTTGATGTTTGAGACACCTGAAAGTTGGGAACGCAAATTATAATAGAACAGCATCTTATCCAATTGTCACTTGTCTGCTTCAACTGGCACTATGAGCCTAAAGAACCAACTTAATCTACCCAACCTACCTGCCATCAAAGGTGGTCATATGAGGATCATTCACTGAGGCACACAGTGAGGCAGAATCTCTATCAACAACTGTAACCTGAAACAGCAAAAAAATGCAAACTGTTTATTCACCTTTTAACAGGATTTTGAATGCTGAATATTGCACATCCATTTCCCTTTACATTTTCAGCCAGTTCTAAAATTATAGAGATTCTCTGTTTCATTTCTGAACAGTTAGGTTTGGGTTTCTGACTTGGACCCATACAGGAGAAATGAGTATCCAATATCCTTATCACTCAGGACTATACTTCACAATACTATACAACATACTCCAAGTGGATAGTTTCATAACGCTGTCATATAATTCTTTTTTTTGTTTTTTTTTGTTTGACTACAAAACGGGGAAAAATAAATATTTAGTACGAAATATTTCTAGTTGAAATTATAATTTTTGTTAAAGCTGGAGACTTCACAGCTGAAATAAAACAAATAAAATTATGACTCACAGAATAGATGAAAAATATCTGCTCTTTCATTTTCATTGAGAAAACAGAATAAAATGACATATGACAACAACATCAACAAATATCAACAGTATCCCACAATAGACAAAAACTGACCATCTGAGTTCCGATTGCTGTGGAGACCTCAGTCGTACTGTTGTATTCCACCAAGACTTTGACCTCCACATTGCGTGTCACATCACCATCAACTAGAGTGTCTATTGTGGCTTTGATCGGGAGACTCACAACCCCAGGCCATGAGAGAAACTTCATGCCACAAGGAGTAGACTCTGAATGAAGTAACAAGATACAAATCTATTATTCCTAACACAAATATTAGTCATCAAAAACCTAGATACAAAAAGCCTTAGTTAGTTTGGTTCACATATTCCAATATCTTAAAAAATAGAATAAGATATGATCACATTCTGTAGGGTAAATGAATGATGATGATGATGATGATGATGATGATGATGATGATGATGATGATGATGATGATGATAATGATGATGACAACAATGATAAATAGTAATAAAGTTGATTTCAGTCTCACAAAAACAGGCATACAATAATATAATATGAGAAAACAATGAATACAACAAGACACTGACTTTATTCCATACAAGTACAAATACAATGAGTGGGGAGTGAGCAGTAGAGCAGAATAAAGTCAAGGAGTGGTACAAGTGGTCACAAGAATAATGGTATCTTCTATGGTAAACCAAGGGATGGACTCACAATACAGTGAACACTCTATCTTACACAGAGACATGTGAGCTTCTGCCAAAAGATTGTTTTGTGTTGAATGGGATAATTGAAAAAAACATTTATTGTTGACATAATGTAGTTAATAATAAAGTTGACATAATGTAGTTTATAATAAAGTAAATCTAACAAACTATGATTGTATTGAAGAGCTTTGCTGTATATTTCATACCAGCATAGTTTGGGCAATGTCCTTTTATTCCTTTTTTAAATATAGCTATTCTTTCCCATTTAATTTGGTTTTTGTCCAGCATACCACTCAATAAAAATTGTGATGAAATTTTATCTTTAAAAACCTATGATGGAATTTTTAATGAAAGAATATAGATGCAAACCAACTACTAACAATTAATTGGGGCTAATCTTATCTTTAAAATATGTCCAATAAACACATTCGACACAGAACACCTTCTGGTAGAAGCTCATGTAAACATAATGCATATAAACAATTTACAGTGTAATGTACACATGCACACACACAAGACTTACAATAACTTCAAAGCAAATGAAGACAAACAAACAAAACAACGTAGCCAAGATGGACTTACCACTATTAGATTCATCCCAAACAAAGACAAGTTGATTGATCGCCTGTTCATCATTATACGGACAAGTGTACTCTCCAGGATCGACTACAAAACCAATGAAGACAAACACCTGACACAATTCAATATTGCTTCCTGTACAGAAATATTCTGGTGGAACTGCAGACACCACATCAATAGAGGCTGCCCCCATGCCTTCAATAACTGTCACATCTTGTTGTACGATCTGAAAGGCAAAGTGATCAATGACTATATCAATAAGAATTGAATCTCAAAATCATCTCAGTCATATATTTTTTTCACTTTCTTTATTTTGTTTGAAAATAAATCATCTTGCCTTTGTGTTTCAGTACATGAAATGATCCTCTTTTGTAGACAGAAGATATGCTGACTGGCCAAGAGTGACAAATTTTTCAAGAATTTGTTCTATAACTGAGGGCTGATCACACAAGATGAACAGTAATTTGTTTATTAGCCTTTATTCAGTGTATTACTCATGGTGTCAATAAAGGATGATGGACACAGTGGGATAATTACTAGCTTGTCTGAAATTCATAGATCTATAGCTTTTCCAAGAATTTGTTCCTTTGAATTTCTTTAAACAAAGATCTAAATGTACATGCAGAGGCTACACAACTTTAAATCAGAAACTGCCAATGAAAGCTCAAAACATTTAATCAATGACAGAGTATAAAGACTTAGTGAAAAGAGTTCACAATGATAAACACAACACAAACCTTGATGTCAGCAACAAATACATTGCTTTCCTCAGCAGGACTTTCAGTAGAGCTGCAATTTTCCTTAAAACAAGCACTCAGAGCACAAGTTATCTGTAGGATGCATAATATGGGTAATTAGATTATATGTTTACATATTAAGGCTTTTCTTTAGAAACCTTTGGCTAACTTGTAACTTGTTTATATATTCTTGATTTAAATAATATCTAAAGCCTTGATAACATTTGCTACATCAGCTCTTACTTTAATTAATTATTTTCTAAAGATATCCTCAGCAGTTTTGTCTTTAGCAATATGTAGACAAGTGACAAATTTTCACCTTCAAATATGACACTCATAAATCACAGAAAATTTGAAGCTGTAAGCTGATGGAACCTATTTCTGTACCTGGCTTTGAGACAAGTACTAAAAGCAGGATTTGAACCTACACCAATAATCAGCAAAGAGCATGTGATCATAGCCCACAGCATGACTTGCCCGGAAATTTGACTGTCATTGTGGTGATCGAATCTGGGAATTCAGCATTTCCTAATACACCTTGCAATTGTATGCAATTTTTTGGGAGTGGGAGTGGCTCACTGGGCAAGTAGGTTTCCTCGTATAGCTCCAAAAAGTCTGGCAAGGCCTGTAGGCATGGTTCGATTCCCCACTTCGACATGTCAATTTTCAATTTTTCTCTTCGGCTTAGTTTTCTAGCACTGTTACAGTATCTTTTCTTGTCTACCTACTCCTTAAAAACTTACATTTGACATGTAGGCAAATGACTGGATCTCTGTCAAATTCAGGAAAACTGTTGTAGAATTGATTCCAAATTCTGTCACATTCACTTTGAGCTCCACTTCATCGTTGTGTCTCCATTCAACCAGGTAGTCTAGCTCAGATCTTCGAACAACATCGAACTTACAGTGGAACCAAATGTCCTTTGTTGTCTCATTGAAAGCTGTTGTAAGCTGGGGAGTTCCTCGGACATATGGGTATTCTGTTGAAAAAGAAAATTAATTCCACCTGAATTTATATTATATAAATGTCTTATTTCAATTTTGCCCTGAGTCATAGAACCTCACAGCTTTTATCAATTGCTGAGGGGGTACCCATAGTAATTTGTTTATTGGCCTGTCTTTGATTAATACTGCTCAGTGTATTGTTCATTTTTCCAGTAAAGAGTTCTGGACACAGTGGGCTGATCACCTGTTTGTCTGAAATTCTTTGATACTTAGAATTTCCGGCTCTGTGTTTAGTCGTGTTTGGTGGTCGGGGTGCCTGCATTTATGGCAGGTATTTTGTGTGCCTTTCATTGCTGAACATGGGGCTGGCCCCAACACTGCTCTGCGGTATTAATGGGGTTCGATCAAACAAACAACTTATCTCAGTCCAATTGCATAACATTTTTTAAAGAACTTTGTTCCACAAAATCAAATAAAACCATCAAGTTTGTCAACAAAGATGTCACATATTCCGCATCAATGAGTGCCCAAATAACCAACGGATGGATATTACTCATATTTGATGGAATGCCATTTCACATAAGAACCACATTGAGCACATGCATGAAAAAAGATAACTTAGGTTTTGCAATCATCATTTTGCATGAGAACAAAGTTTATTCAAGGAGGTATTTGATCACAAGGAAAAAGAACAGGGCCAATCCCAATGCTATTCTTCTAGACAAAAACATTACTTCCAGCATCTTTTACAGAGCTTTTTTGGTGTTCATCAAGTCAGACAATTTCTTTATGCCATCCTTTTTGGTCTCCTCTTTCCTTTTTGGCCACCAATTCTTCCTTCCAATGCACATTGCAGTAAAGGTCCTGAACTTCCTCTTATAATGTGGCTGGCATCTCTAACTTTTCTCTTCATTACTTGCTTCACCAGTTTTTCTCTTATGCCCCTGGTTTGTGGTTACATTTTAGATTTATTACGTAACTTAACACTAAAAAAACAACTTAAAAACCTAGTAATATGTGAAAAAAGAGAAAGAAGGCAAGAGGGGGAAAAAAACTTGGACAGTTTATCATCCTGGATGAAGTAGAAAAGAATGACAAGCATGTTGGCAGACAAAAGATAGGAGTGGAGGGGCAAGAGCTATACCAGCCGACCTGACACCTGGTGCATTGAATAACACTCACTATTTCTAAAGCTCCATATGTCATAGTTTTGGTAGTTGTCACAGACCAAGCTGTCATTGGCAGGATTGAAATCACCATACGAGTAGCAATCGTTGTCAATGAAACAAGTCTCAAACTGAAAACAAAAAGATCACAAATATTATCTACATTTTTTTTTTCACTCCTTTGAGGAGTTCCTTAACACCACAAACAAGCTTTCTTTGTTTCATATTTTTTAAATTTAGAAGCTACCTATGTCCTTAGATTGAATAGCATGTCTAATCTCTATAAATTATTGTTGTAGCATGAAATACATATTGTCAGTGTCGCAAGCAAACTACATAAGTGCTTGTTTTTACAGGAGAGACAAAAAACTGATTTTAAAATGGAACAGAGAAGAGATGCTCAGAGTGCTTGTGCTCTATTTCTCATGTTTTCATTGGTCCATTTGGATAGCTTTGACATCATCACAAGGTGTGTCGAAGGTCAGGGAAAATCTCTGTGAATGTCTGTCAGTTTTCGAAAATCCAGACTTAAGTGGTTTGCTTGTGATACCGACGATATCAACAATTGTCATAGAAAACATATCAAGTAAGCCTTCTGTTGATGTAAAAAAAAATATCAATTTTGAATTGTTGTTATTGAATTCTATGGCATGGAAATTCAAACAGTTCAAAGAAATACAATTAAGCTGTAACCAACCAAAAACTTGTCATGCAAACATAATTTTAAAAAATAAATAAATGATTTTAGGGGGTGATAGTTCAACTCACGTTGAAATTGCAGTATCCGCTCCTGGAGCATACATGACACGTTGGGTGGTAGAGAGTAAAAGTGAAGGAAAGGCTGAAATTCACATTGTTGTTGGTGACCTCTATGATGTAGCTTCCAGCTTCTGGCAATGTACATGTGATTTCACTGAAGGAGAAATACTCAGCACGAATCGTGACATTTTCACCAAATGGTTCGATGGTTCCATCCAATATCTGAGAAACAGAAAGTGCATAACATTATAACATATACAATAAGAGTGGAAACTGGAAAAGAGATATATTTTGGTAAATCAAAACAAAATATAGCTGGATTGAGTTCATAGAAGAGTGAGATGACAATTGAGCAATGCATGACCACTACATGGTATACAAACTGGAGAAAGTTTATACAAAATTATCAAAATTTATAACAAACAAAGAAATAAACCATTGTGTGCACGAACACCTATCACTAATGCTTATTATAAATGGACAAGTCGGTTGTATTCTAGACTGTTTGGCCCAATCATCACCACTAAAGTATGCGACAATCCTGCAGTTGAAGACAGCAGAGACATGAAAGACTAGATGGACAACATTCAAGGTTGAACTATGCTGACAACACCTTATGTGGCAAAATCTGCTCTATTTTCTTATAGCTGAGGGGTTTACTACCAAGGTAAATATTGTTATGGCCAGAGTTTTTCCAGCTCCATGTTCAGCAAACCTAGACATGGAGCTGGCCACGACACTCCTTGAGGGTATAACGTGGTTTGGATAACAAAACAAAACTATGCTGACAATACTTTTGCTATTTGAACAGGCAATGGACAGACAACGGTCATGACAGAGTGCAGCTTCATCACCATAATAATCTCCCATTTACTAACCATATGAATAAAGTATGTAAATGGCGCACTGCTGCAGTTTTGGTAGAATGAAGCAAACAAGTAATAATTCTATCTGTTTTTAGTCTATTACAATCACTTTTAACTCTCAGTAGAGAATTGGAACCCAAAGTAGGAGTAATTTGATATTTTATCCTAAATGAATGAACTACAAGTCTAATTGTCCAAAAAGCAATTCTTCTTACTCTGATGGGTTGAAGTCGACAGAGAAGATTTTCAGAGTAGGCAAACGTTGCTCCTACCAAATGAACCTCAGTGCAAGAGGATTGTGTGATATCACAAAGTCCTTGATTCATAACTGAGAACACGATAGGGGGTTTTGAAAGTTCCACAGAACAATCTGCCAATCCATAACCTTCATCACAGACGCATGCACCTGGGAAAAAAGAAAAGTACTTATGATTAAGATTAATACAAGATCCCAGTGCATTCTTTGATGATGTTTACCCATACCCTCATTGGTCTGTCTTCTCTTCCAATTTTGTGCTGCTTCCAAAATATCTTTTCAAGATTCTCTTTAATGTGACTGAAATATTGTAGTTACTTGTTTTGTGTTCAGAAGCTACTACTCAAAGACATTGAGACTTTGAAAGATGGTTATATTTTGTCTTTGCTGTCCATGTTTAGAACTCTACACACTAGCATTCAAATTCAAAGGCTTGTTTGTTTGTTTCATCGAGACCCATTAATACCACAGAGCAGTGTTGGGGCCAGCCCTATGTTCAACTATGAAAGGCATACAAGATACCTGCCATAAATGCAGGCACCCTGACCACTAAACACGACTGAACACAGAGCTTGAAACTCAGAGAGTTTCAGGCAAGCAGGTGATCAGCCCACTGTGTCCACAACTCCTTACTTGCACCATGAGCAATACACTGATCAGTAAACAAATAACTGTAGCCCGTGTGGGTACCCCCTAAGTTTTTTATAAAAACTGGGTGGTTTAAAGACATTTATTTTGATTTTATCAATCTTATTTATCATTTGATATTGGATGAAAATCTGAAAATAAATATAATGACCTCACAATCAGTTTACTACTCTAGGCCTCAGAGACACCATACTCATTTAGTGTAAAAAGGTGATGAATAATCGTTATCAGTTTAAACATATTTTGACTAGTTAAAGTACCTCCTTCACAAGTGCCATATCCTGAACAGTCATTGAAGCAAAGTGTGTCAATAAAACTGACATTCAATAGCAATTGTCCAGTTGTGTTGCTCCAGTGGTCCAGGTTGGATGAAGCCTCAATTCGGCACAGTGACTTGATGGTCGACAAAGCTGCCATACGCCAATCTACATTGTCAGACAACTACAGGACAAAAAAAGAGCAGATGAGTTTTCCCTCACTCTACAAGGATAGTAATGATGATGTCAATCAAGATGAAGATGATGATGATGATGATGATGACAATGATGACAACATTTTGATATCAATGAAAGAGAAATCACCTGAATGTCTGTCTTGCAAGCCAATACAGCATTCTCCACATGACTCATTATAATAGACGAGCAGTACGGCCCTTGCGTGTAATTTTGGATAGTTTCCATACAGATTTTCTCTGCATCTGACTCCGAAATATTGGAAGCTGTAGGCCAAGGTGATGCCTATAAATAGGATTGTAAACAATGCATTAGTGTATAAATAGCTATTGAATTTAATCGTGTCATAATCACACTGAAATCAAAATTATTTCTTTAATTGTTTGATTGCACCCTATTTATACAGCAACACAATGTTGGGGCCAGCCCCATGCTCAGTTTGCTCTTTAAATAATAAAAATAATAATAATAATAATAATAATAATAATAATAATAATAATGATGATAATAATGATGATAATAATGATGATAATAAT
>JARBEQ010036803.1:0-15443 GCA_030265355.1 Tritonia tetraquetra | reverse complement strand
AATAAGAGATGAAATAAATGATGTGAATAAGAGATGAAATAAATGATGTAAATAAGAGATGAAATAAATGATGTGAATAAATGGAGACGAGACAAATTTAATATCATAATGATTAAACTTTACATAAAACTAAAACGTTTTCTGATCAAGATGAAAGAAAGGGAGAGGGGGGGGGGGGGGGGTGTCGTCGTGGCATTCGCTTTGTGCACAGGCGTTCCTGGAAACTAATTTCAGTGGCGACGTGGGGATTTTTAAAATGGCTCTGGATATGGAATCAAGTCCTATCGGAAATGGGGCTCCCACCTCTCATATGACCGAATATGAGTAAACAGGGCCAGGGCGTTAAACTCACAACTTTAACTGTATAGCAAGAATGATTTAGTGTGAGTGTTTCTTGTAAATTATTGGAGAGAATTTTGAGTTCCAAAATCTTATTTATGAAAAACAAACAAACAAACAAACAAACAAACAAACAAACGAGGTTGGACATTGCAACTAGTGGCAACATTTTTCTCAGAGAAGCAACCACAGAGAGTCCTCAGAGCCGAAATCTCCCTCGAACATGTGTTCTTTCTTCTTCTTTCTTTCTTATCCAGTTCCCTGTTACCATTACAGAGTAGGGATCGTTCTATGAGGCGGATTTACTGTGGATTAAGATATTAGGCCACGTAGATGATCAGCCCACTGTGACTTTTTGTGGTAGGAATTAATTTTGACCAGGCAGCTGCCTTTCTGCCTACTCTTCTTGATTTCCAACTGCCAAGGGTTCTTTAACATGCACAACTTGCACACGGCACCTCCGAATTTAGCGTCCATTTCCGATGGGACCAGGTTCTTGATCCCACCTACCTTCATAGGATCAGGGGAGTGGCAAATTGGTTTATACCAAGTTTTGCCAAGAAAAACAACAGCTTTTGCTGCTGGGATTTGAACCCGGCATCTTTTGCTTCAAAGGCCAGAACCATACCTCTGAGCCACTGGGACCCCCACTGCACACTCTAAGGGGGAAACCACGTCATTCCTAGTGGTCAATGAGTGGCATCTTGTCTGATCTCGCTCTTTTCACTTTCCTTTTTCTACCCCACAGGGGTCTGGGGTTTATAAATGGGCCCTCCATCAACGGGGGGTGCAGCTCCCCCATTGGTGGGTGCCACCCATGGAACACATGACTTTCCTAGTGGTCTATAGGTGGCATATAGTTACCTTTGATGTGGTGGGCGCTGAAATGACCTATCTGTGTTGATAGAGCCCTAAAATAGCAACAAACAACAAACAAACCAAATTCAATCTTCAACATTCTCCCTCTTCCTCCTCAAACCAGGGCACCCAAATCTACGATGCCAAGAAAGGTCAGTTCGTTGACCTTGGAATCCTTGATGTCATGCAGATCTTCGGTCGTGCTGGACGTCCCCAGTTTGACAAGTTCGGTCACGGCACCATCATCACCACCCACGACAAACTGAGTCATTATTTGAGTTTGATGACACGACAGAATCCCATTGAGTCTCAGTTCATCAATAGTTTGACGGACAACCTGAATGCTGAGGTTTGAATCCTATGGGGGTTTTTATGTTTGGGAGGGGGGTTCTATCGGTTGCTGGGGCAATGAGTGGCCTAGCAGAGAGTGTGAGTGTGTGAGAGATAGAGAAAGAGAGAGTGTTGTGGCAACGGATTTTGGGGTAAAGAAAGAGAAAATAAGGGTGGGAGGGAAAGATTCTTCTTCATTATCATCATCATCAACATCATCATCATCATCATCATCACCGTTATCATCATCAACATCATCATCATCATCATCATCACCATTATCATCATCATCAACATCATCATCATCATCACCACCATTATCACCATCATCTTCCTCATCATCACCATCAGCATCATCATCATCATCATCATCACCACCATCGTCAACATCATCACCACCATCGCTCTTGATTCCAGGTATCCCTAGGCACCGTCACCAATGTGGAAGAAGCTGTCAAATGGATGAGCTACACGTACCTGCTTGTCCGTATGAAGAAAAACCCTCTTGTCTACGGCATCAGCACCAGCTATGAGGTGAGGCATCAAACTGTATGTGTAAAAGGGTTAATGCACCCAGGTGACAAAAAAGGGTTTGGATTAGAAAGGAAAAAAATGCTTTAAATGGATTCTTGTCATGAAAAAATTCTAGAATTTGAACGCCGTTCAACAGAATTTGATAAGATTGCACCTTCCGAGTCCTGCTTCAGGCTCTTCATTTTTTCTTTGGTCAAGAATTTTTACTCCGTTTGCCTCACTCGACCCAGGTGTAGAAATGACTACCAATTCTCAAACGAGTCTTGGGAAAGTATTCTGCGATAGACCAGCGTCCTATCCAGAGAGTGACAAATTGTCACTTGTCCGCTTCTGAAACCGGGTTAAGCTATGAACCTTAAAGGCTGCTCTCAAGGACATACTTTTAACTTTTTTTCCATGTTTTAAAAATTCATTTCAAGGAGCATCACAACAATATTTTGTGAGTGAAATAGTGATTGAAAATTTAGAAGCTAAAATTATTTAGTAATTAATTTTACAAATTATCAAATATCATACACATTGAATATTTGAAATAAGGATCAAAGTTTTTGTATTTGGCCTACCTAGGAGGATCCTTTCCTTGAAATACACAGGACCGAGTTGGTCAAGGATGCGGCCCGTAGGTTGGACAAAGCCAAAATGGTTCGATATGAGGAACACACCGGATACCTGTTCTCTACGGACCTTGGGCGTGTCGCCAGCAATTTCTACATCAAATATGACACTGTCGAGGTTGGTAAATGCTTTCTTTCTTTCTTTATGATTTCCTGGTTTCTCTTTCAGTGTCAGTTTTGCCAGACTTGTCATAGTTTGTTTGTTTTTAAATAATACTTAATGCTCCTTTCAATACTTGATCATTTCAGAGACCTCCTGTTTTATAGTCCATCTCCGATAGGATAGGACTTAAACCCTTTGACCTGGCTGGATTCAAACTGTGGACCTCCCAATCCATGGGCTAGTGTTTTACCACTGCGCCACGGAATATTTCAGCACACTTTGAAAAATTATGTACATTTACTTCACGTTAAACATCCATAGCTGCCAGACTTCTGCTTAATTGCGGATAATTATTTTGGTGATCATGCGCTAAATTAAACGGTCTGTCAAAAAGGTTTTTATAGTGTTAATATGATATACAAGTAACCTGTAAATTATATGAACATGTCATTGACCCGTCATTGTGTATTGTGGGATAGCGACGTACCCCCCAAATCCTCCTTTCTTTCCCAAATTCCTGGAAATTTCTTACTTTTTTGAAATTCTAGACTGGCATCTCTGAACATCATCAAATATACTTTAAAACTTGGAGCATCTCACATGTTCAAAATGCCGATATCTATACAGCTTTTTCTTTTTAATTTTCAAATTTTTTTTGGTACAAATTGTCAGGTTATCAATGAAATGATGAAGGCGGCCATGACAGAGGCTGACATTCTAAATCTGGTTTCCAATGCACAAGAGTTTGAGCAAATCAAGGTGAGCCATTTAATCATAGGGAAATCTATCTATGCCACTATTGAAGCTCTCCTTAAGCTTGTTGATTCCTTCCCCCTCCTCCCCCAAAATCCCCCCCCCCCCAAAAAAAAAAACCCAACCCAAACAAATAACAGACAAAAAAACCCACAAAAAAATAAACACAAAATTATTTTCCCCCCATTATTTGAAGGTTGTGGTTGTTTTTTTACCAACTGGAATAAGACATTTGAGAAACGCATAGGTTCACAATCTCATATAGAATATGTACAAGTAGAAACATTGCATTTTACGGTATGTTGTAACATATAACTTTTCCTGAAAAAAAAGGCATTCATTTTTGGAGATCTTCTGATTTCAGAGTTAGATAACAAACACTTTAAAAGAGCAATGATATCTTTTGATAAAAGCAAAGCCTATCCCAATTTATTAATAAATAAATTAGAAATACAATTAAAGCATAAATTGTTATAGACCACATTGTTTAGGGGTAGCTAAAACAAATTGAATGTGACTCTGAAATTTTATTCCCTATGGTCTTCAAATGTGTAAATGGATTTTAAAATCTGAAATATTGATAATTATGTATATAAATGTAAATGAAAATATCCTTCCGTGTTTCAGGTCCGAGATGATGAAATGGATGAGCTTGACCGTTTGACCGGTGACGGATGTGAGATGGTGGTCAAGGGAGGGAAAGAGAATCCTCATGGCAAAGTCAACATCTTGCTTCAGTCTTATGTGTCCAGAGTGTCCATCGACTCGTTCTCCCTCATCTCCGACATGTCGTATGTGGCCCAGGTGAGTTGCTGTGGTAACCGTGTCTTGCACAGGCCTTCCACTCTTCCGCAAATTTGCGGAAAACCGCATATATGATGATAATCTATAGCTTAATGAAACCTTCATTCCATGTCAAAATATGCTGTTTGTCCTTAAAACTATTTTCCAAACGGGACTCTGTCCCTCGACCCTGTGGAAGGCCTGCTTGCAAGCACAGAGGGTGTCATGGTATCTCGGTAATGCACTCGCTTTGTTTTGTTTTATCGAACCCTATTAATACCGCAGAGCAGTCTTGAGGCCAGCCCTATGTCCAGTCATGAAAGGCGCACAAGATACCCACCGTAAACGCAGACACCCCAACCACCAAACATGACTGAACACAGAGCCGGAAGTTCTATGGATCAAAGAATCTCAGACAAGCAGGTGATCAGCCCATTCACTTTGTGGGATCTAACTCTGGCTCTGACATGGGGATTTTTTTCTTTGGAGAAGGACAGACTTGCCGTGTCCTGTCTTTCAAAGGGAATGTCTGATTTTTGGTCATTTTGAAACTCATAAAATGGGGTGTTTTCACCGTTTTGTTGGATTGTACTCTTTTTTTTCACTTAATTTTTTCTCTTTTCTCTCTCTATTGATGTCCTGTTTTTTCTGTAGTTAGGCCCAGTTTTTATTTTGGTTAGGGTTAGAGGTTAGGGTTAGGGTTAGGGTTAGGGTTAGCAGGCCTGAATGGATTCTAAACTCAAGAATTTGCCACTTTGTGTGAAATATCCAATCGAATCATGACCTTGATGTGTTTTAATTTCCACAGAACGCTGATAGAATAATGAGAGCTCTCTTTGAAATTGAGTTATGAAACAGTCACCATGTCCTTGCTGGCCAAAATGCCGGTGATGTGTAAGATCGTGGAACTCAATGGACTGATTACCTGCTTGTCTAAAATTCTTTGATTAAGAGCATTTCTGGCTCTGTGTTTAGCCATGCTTGATGGTGGTCAGGGTGCCTGCATGTGTCGGGTATATAAACAAATTACTGTTCCCCATAAATACTAGAATGTAAACAGCAAGAAAAATTACCTAGAGGTAAACCAAAGAAAATGCGGCAGGATGCAGTTTCATAAATAATAAAAAAGTATGGATATAGGCTTGTTGAGGCAAAGAGGATGTCACTAAATAGGGATCAATGGCGAAAGTTTGTGTATCACGCATAAACCTTACACCGGAAGGTACTAAAGGTTATTGATAAAGAAAGAAAGAAAGTTTGTGTATCACGCATAAACCTTACACCGAAAGGAACTAAAGGTTATTGATAAAGAAAGAAAGAAAGTTTGTGTATCGTGCATAAACCTTACACCGGAAGGTACTAAAGATTATTGGTAAAGAAAGAACTGTTCCTCATGTGACTACCACTTAGCATTTAACCAATGACCTCAATGTGTTTTAATTTCCCCAGAATGCTGGTAGGATAATGAGAGCCCTGTTTGAAATTGCGTTAAAGAACAGCCACCCCGTGCTGGCCGCCAAGATGCTGGAAATGTGTAAGATGATCGACAAGAGACTGTGGACGTACCAAAATCCCATGAGGCAGTTTAATGTCCTGACTCACGAAATTCTCAACAAGATGGAGAGTCGACGACTCCTCCCGGAGAAGCTGAAGGAAATGGATGCCAAGGAGATTGGTAGTTACAATATATGAATTCCCTCCCTTTATCTCTGTTGTTACATGTTTTCATTGTCTCTCTCTCTCTCTCCCTCTCTGTCTCTCTCTTTTCTCTGACCGACTCTCTCTCTCTTTGTAGTCTGTCTCTCTCTCCATCTATCCACATCTCCTTTTCTCTCTGTGTATATATTTTTTAGAAACATTCCCTCTAGTAAAGTATTGACAATGACTGCCTTTCAGCTTCATCATCATGTTCATCATCATAATCATCATCATCATCATCATCATCATCATCATCATCATCGTCATCATCATCATCATCATCATCATCATCATCATATTCCTGTTTATGTTCAAGTCATTAGGTAATCTTTTAGAAAATGAGAACCTGTCACATCATCATATTCATCAAAACTGAAATTGTCTCGGGGGATTTGTGGCTGAGTGGTCAAGTAATTTACTTTAAAATGTGGACGTGTGAGGTTTGAATTCTGGCAGGTGACAATTTATCTCTGGACCTTTCAGAGTTACCTGGGGTCTAGCCTGGAGAATCGTGTAGAATGATAATAATAAAGTTTATTTCTAGAGCGCCTTATTCCATTCTTAATAGCTCAATGCACATATACCCTATGAGCCTCAAAGGCTCTTAAGAACATACTACCTATCTGTGTATTACTAGCTTCTCTCAATTCAATATTCACTGTCTGCTCTCTGAAGTTGTATTTGCAAACTGTAGACAAAGCTCATCTACAATATGATATTCAACTCAGCGTATTTCACAATATACTGAGTGAGGACATTTTAGTAGTAGTTACCCTTGCACCTTGTGTGCTAGTTGTGCCATAGCGTGCACCGGATAGAACACATTTCATGATTTTGGTGCGATATGTTTTTAGTTCACATAATTTTTATAAAAGAATGCATTACGCCCATACCATTTTGTATCGGGTATTGAACGAGCCAAAACAATTAGAGAATTATGGGAACACTCGATAATAAAGGGACATCACTTTCATTCGTCATCAGTAAAAGTCATTAAGTTGAATATCTTATTGTAGATTATCTTTGGTGTATGACTCGTCCCGACGGTATCAATAACCACTCGGTCACAAACTCCTTGATAGACAATGATTGAAATTGGCCATATGGTCCATTTATCGCCATTAAAAAGACACGGTGCTTTGCCCACTAGGTCTGATGGTCAGCCACGTCCGAATGGGTGCAGTCATCAAGAAATGTGCCCATCAAATCCCTCACCTCCTAATGGACTGTTCCATTCACCCTATCACTCGCACTGTCTTGAGGGTCAGACTGGACATCACGCCAGACTTCAACTGGGACGACAAGGTGAGAAGGTTTATTAAAAAAATAGTAATTGAAAGGGGGCCCCGTACGGTTCTCGCCTCTGAAGCGAAAGGTACCGGATTCGTTTCCCGGCAGCGACAGGTATTTTTCTCCTTGAATCTCGGTGAAAACCTATATATACCACTTCCCTGATCCTATTCGGTAGGTGGGATCAAAGAACCCAGTCCTATTGGAGACTGACGATAAACTCGGAGGTCTCGTGTGCACGTTGCACACGTTACAGAACCTTTGGCAGTTGAAAATCGATAAGAGTAGGACGCAAGGCCACTGTCCGGGCAAAATTAATTCCTACCACAAAGGTCACAGTAGGTTGATAACCTGCTTGGCTTAATATCTTGATTCACAGAAATCCAGCACTCATAGTGCTGGCCCTACATTGTAATGGTAAAAGGGAACTGGGTAAGAAAGAAAGAAAAGCAATTGAAACAGCAATTATTAGAAATCAAATGTCTCTGGCCGAGAGGTAAAGACACTTGCCTCTGGATGCAATAGTCCTGGATTCTAATCCTACAGCGGATATTTTTTTTCATAGTGGGCTGATCACCTGCTTGGCCTAAGATCTTGACCTAGAGTAAATCCACCTCATAGAGTGGACCCTACACTGTAATGGTAACGGGGAACTGGATAAAAAAGAAAGAAAGTAAGAAGAATTATTAGAAATTGTTTATTGGCTATGATTAACACCGTGGTTGTTTGTTATATCAAGCCATATTGGGCGGGATTGTAAATAGCCTGGAATTTGAAATGATGCGTTTCAGATGGACTCGTTAATGATTTCTTCAAGCGTAATTAGATAATATATTGTGTTTCTTTCTTTCTAAATTGACTTTTTTCCTGGGATTTTTCCCCCCTGGTTTTGGCTTAAAAATGTCACGTGTCCTAATTATTATTAATGAATGGAATCCTCTCTTCTCTATTACCAATGATTTTATTGGTGGTTTCTTTTCCCCCGTTAGAATATAGAACAAAATACGAAATTTACCTCTCTCCATATAATGACGATAATGATAATGATAACCTACTACTACTAATGGTAACAATAATAATGATGATAATAATAATAATGATAATGATAAACATATTGATAATAATGATAATAATAGTAATAATGATAAAAATAATAATAATAATAACAATAATGATAATACTAATGTTAATATTAAGCAAAATCTGATAATGTTAACAATATTGATAATGATGATTATAGTGATGACAATGATTATGACGATAATGTAATCCAATAATTGTGAATATCATCAGGTGCATGGAGGAACTTCAGAGCCATTTTGGATCTGGGTGGAAGACCCGGACAACAACCACATCTACCACTCCGAGTATTTCCTGCTTCATAAAAAACAGGTCAGAGGTCGTGGCTTGTGTTCTGTTTTACATCTTTATAAAAAAAAGGTTATTCTTGATTTGTCAGAGTTGTTTGGAGGTGGATGTGAAAAATGGACACGACTGGTGTTCCCTGACAAAGGTCCTGTGTTCAAGTCCTATGTGTGGCACTTTGCTACGTCCGCGGGCAAAGCAAGGACTTTATCTAGTCCGATTGTATGACTCGCCCTAGGTGTAGAAATGGAAAAAAATTCTCAATGAAAGAAGGGAATGTATACTACGATAGACCAGCATTCAATCCAGAAAGAGACAAAATGTATGTTTGTTTGTTTGATCGAGCCCCATTACTACCACAGAGCAGTGTTGGGGCCAGCCCTATGTTCCTGTTTTTTTAATAGTAATTTTGAAACTCCCATGTTTTTATTGAATAATCCTGTATTTTCACTACATATTTTCGTCTTTCTCTCTTTTAATGTCCTGTTTTCTTCTGTAGTCTTGTCCTGTTTTTACTTTGGTTAGGGTTGTTATAACATGAAATGCTGCCTTTAGAATGGTCTCACAGTGTCAATGGTTGTAGACATATGATTTGATATTAGACTTTATTTGTGGCCTTGATAACGTGTTTTCATTCCCTGATCCAGGTGAAGAGTGGAGAGGCCCAGACCATCGTGTTCACCATCCCAATCTTCGAACCACTCCCTAGTCAGTATTACATCCGTGCCGTGTCGGATAGATGGATCGGAGCGTCCATGACGGAAGCCATATCCTTTCAACACCTTATCCTGCCGGAGCGACATCCGCCTCACACAGGTACACCTCTCCCTCCTTTTTTTTTATCGAGTCAAGATGGAAAATGTGAAAATGCCAGAAAAACAGCTATAGTAATATGTCGACCATGGGTTGGTTTGGTTGGTAGTGTGTCTGACTCCGTCTCCGGCTAGGCGCTGTTGCTGTTTGCTGGTGTGGATTTGATTAACATGGTTGACATATATATAAATATATATGCCACTCCCCTGATCCTCTATTCTATTTACTAGTGCCTGCTCCCCTTTAATTTAATTTATATTCCCCTTTTTTAGTTCTCCGCGCATCCTATTCTAAATGACCCTCTTTGATTAATTATGATTTTATTGGCCTCTCCTTTGTGACCCACCTTGTTGTGGTGGAGAGGCTTGAGTGGTCTAATGACTTTGAGGGCTATACTAAACAGGTACAACCATATTGGGAAGGCCTCAAATGAAGATCCAGACCAAGAGGTCACAGGGCCTGGTAAGGGGCCCTGAGGTGGCAGCCCCTCCACTTATCTAGGACACAATGGGGTAATCTCCTACTTGCCCGAACCAAATTGATTCCAAGAAATAGGTGAATGCCCGACTCAAGGGATGAAAATATATTGTTAGGAAATATGTGCTGTATTACCTTGTAAGACAAGCTGTTACTGTTGAAGATGTTTAGCTATCTTTTATGTTGTTTTGTTATCCAAACCCCATCATACCCAAAGAGTGCTGCGGCCAGCTAGAATGCTAGAAGCCCTGAGAAATGCAAATCTAAAAGTCTAAAATATATTAAGTTTATATTTATTCATCTATATTTTTTTTTATGGCTTTATTTTTGTGTGTGCAGATCTGCTTACATTACAACCGTTACCAAAAGAAGCCTTGAAGGACATGAGGTTCGAATCCCTGTACAAGTTTTCCCATTTCAACCCCATACAGGTAAGATTCTGAAACTTTTTGTGGTGTCAAAGGTCAAAGTTTATATTGTGTGTAGCATTAGACGAGTATAAAGAAAAGAGGTTATAAATAGAACTATATACTGGAGGGATAAGTTCCTCACAAAGCCTATTGGTCCTGCGTGCTCAAATGAACGAAGGTTTTTGCCACTTAATTATATGTAAGTGACCTCATGCGAGTTATCGTGTGTGGGCATCGTAGCGCTGAAGTAACGTTTTCACTTTGTGTGCAGAAGGTACTGTGTTCAAATCCTGATGGTGACACAGGGATTTTTTTCCTTTGAACATTCTTGAGTTTTATGGCTCTGACCTTGTGGATTCCTTATGTATTCAATAAATGCCTTTGATATGACCTATGATATATGTGGCCGAGGGCGTGGAACTAACAACTTTTAAAAACTTCTAGACCCAGATCTTTCACACCCTCTACCACAATGACTGCAATGTCCTGCTGGGAGCTCCCACCGGGTCGGGAAAAACAGTGGCTGCTGAACTGGCTATCTTCCGCATTTTCAGGGAATATCCCAAGTTCAAGGTAAGTAGACCTGCCAAGTCCTGTTTTTTAAAAAGAAATTGTCCTGTTTTTTAAAAAGAAATTGTCCTGTTTTAAAAAAAAGAAATTGCCCTGTTTTTTAAAGAAATTGTCCCATTTTTCAAAGAAATTGTCCTGTTTATTGTTTTCACTGTTTTTATTGAGTAATCCTGTTTTTATAATATTTTTGTTTCTTTTTTGTCTCTATTAATTTTCTGTTTTTAATGCTGGCAAGCGTGGGTAAGCTGTCCATCTGTTTTTCCGAGGCTCAGTGGTCTAGTCACTCAACTTTGGACGCGGGGGACCAGGTTCGAGCCTGTCTAGTGTGGGTTTTTTCCCTGGTCCTTTCAGAGTTTTCATGGCTTTGTCCTGGAGATTCCCATGGAATCTTCTCACGTTCTATAGAACCGACTTTGATTTGACCTTTAAGTGTTGACAAAGGCTTAAACTTCAAACTTGAGAACTTTAAAAAAAAAGAAAGAAAGAGGAGGAGGAGGAGGAGGAGGGAAGAGAAGATGTGGCTGATAAGAATAATGTTTTCCCATTTTGACTGTATTCCATGACAGGCAGTGTACATCGCCCCCTTGAAGGCCTTGGTGCGGGAACGAATGGAGGATTGGAAAGTCAGAATTGAACAAAAACTGGGCAAGAAGTAGGTAGACAGTCTGAGAATGTATTCAAATTGTATCACATTTTACTAGTTACTTACCTAGAGTGGTAGAACCTCCCAGTTTTTATCAATAGCTGAGGGGGTACCCACAAGGGCTATAGTAATTTTTTTGGCCCCTCTTTGATTAATATTGCTCAGTGCATTGCTCATGGTGCCAGTAAAGAGTTGTGGACACAGTGGGCTGATCGCCTGCTGTCTGGAATTCTCTAATTCATAGAATTTCTGTCTATGTGCTCAGTCGTTTTTGGTGGTTGGGCTGCCTGCATTTATGGTTGGTATCTTGTGTGCCTTTCATGGCTGGCCCCAACACTGCTCTGCGGTATTTGATCAAACAAACAAACAAACGTACCTATTTGCATACTTCCCTAACTTTTACCTACTTACTACTTGCTCCTAAAAGCTTGGAAATGGCTAATTCTTTTGATTATTATAGGAAAACTTTAAGTACGTTTAATTTTTGTCTTTTCCAGAGTTGTTGAACTGACAGGTGATGTGACACCCGACATGCGAGCCGTGGCGAAAGCTGACCTCATTGTGACGACCCCCGAGAAGTGGGATGGGATTAGTCGATCGTGGCAGACCAGGAGCTATGTCAAGGCCGTTGCTTTGATTGTTATTGATGAGATTCATTTGCTGGGTACGTACTTTGGGAATGGATTCTGTCTAAATATAAATAAAGAGTTAAAAATGCTGTTTTTTGGCTGAGAAGGTTAAAATTATTTCTGGTGCGGCCGTGGGAATATGTTCCCCTTTGAACTTTATTGAGTTTTTATGGCTCTGACCCTGTGGGGTCATTGTGGAGTCAAGTCCTGTCACAGAGCTACCAACTCCTGTTGGCTAACACGAACCCCACGACTCTCCTATCGCTCCTACACATAAGTAATAAGCTTGAAATGAAAGGGAATTGAATGTAGAATGGTATGGTGCCAGTATAAAGGTGCTTTGTCGACAGCCAAACTGGTGGTAGTCAAAGTTTAATGTTCTCTGAGGGCACCCGCGGCTCAGTGGTCATGCCACTCAACTGCGGAGTGTGGAGGACCAGGTTCAAGTCCTACCTGGTGCTGAATTTCCCCCCCCCCCCCAAGTCTTTCAGAGTTTTCATGGCTCTGCTCTGGAGATTTACATGGAATCTTCTCAAGATCTATTGAACCGCCTTTGATATGACCTTTATGTGTTAAAGAGGGTGTTAAACTTTAAACTTTAGAACTTTTTTACAACTTTAACTGTGGTTAGGATCGGCAGCCCTGCTGTCAGAGATGAATCTGAGATCCCTTCTTTGATAAGAACTATAATCTGCTGCCAAGGGTGTAAATTAACAACTTAAAACTTTTAAATATTTGCTGTGTTCGTTCAGGTGATGACCGAGGTCCAGTCTTGGAAGTTATTGTGTCAAGGACAAACTTCATCTCTTCCCACACGGAGAAGCCGGTCCGAGTGGTGGGTCTGTCCACTGCTTTGGCCAATGCCAGGGACCTCGCTGATTGGCTGGGGATTAAAGAGGTATGAATGTTATTCTCGTTTACCCATATGCATCTGTTTAGAAATATGATATAGTAAATAAATCTACTACTATGTCTACAGCTGTGATATGAGATTGATCTTTTAATTCCTTTTATATTATTTTATATACTATTTTACTTTGTTGCAATGTTTGAATACTTTTCCATGATCTTATATATATATCAATTTGTATACAGTTGTGAATTAATTTACTGTCAATATCGTGACTTTGTTTGTAGTATTATTTATTGTGGACAATATTATCTAGTTTCATATGCAATTCTGTATACTTACTTTTAATTTTAAAAACCACGTCTGTAAAATGAATTTCCGAAATTGGGATGAATAAAAAGTGTTATTGTTATTATTGTTATTATTATTGTGTTGTTCTGAATTAGTTGAAGGCGATTAAGGGTATCGTTTGGAAGACCAGCATGAAGAGAATTGCAATAGTCTAATTTAGATAGAATTAAAGAGAAGGGGAGAAGTGGAGAGCCCTGATAGCCGACACATTTGTGCACGGCACTGGGTGATGATGGTGTTTTTATTTACTCTCTATAAATTCCTTTTTTTTTTTGGTGTGTTGTTGTCCAGATGGGTCTGTTCAATTTCCGTCCTTCGGTGCGTCCCGTTCCACTGGAGGTCCACGTCAAAGGTTTTCCTGGTCAGCATTACTGTCCCCGCATGGCTACCATGAATAAACCAACCTTTCAAGGTAAGATTTTAAACTTGACTGATACAGATAAAACATCGGCCCAATGACTCTAATGACCCCTAAAGACTTAATTTTCTCATCATTAGGAGATTGAATGAGGCTGGATTTCTCTGGATCAAGATATTAAGCCAAGCAGGTAATCAACCCACTGTGTCCTTTGTGGTAGGAATTAATTTTGCCCGGACAGCGGCCTTGCGCCCTCCCCTTATCGATTTTTAACTGCCAAGGGTTCTTTAACATGCGCAGCGCGCACACGGGACCTCCGAGTTTATCGTCCGTCTCTGAGAGGACTAGGTTCTTTGATCCCACCTACCTGAATAGGATCAAGGGAGTAGCATATAGGTTTTCACCTAGTTTCACAGAGATAAATACCCGACGCTGCCGGGAATCGAACCATGTAGTTTTCGCTTCAGAGGCAAGACCGTACCTCTGCGCCACTGGGACCCCTCCATTTGCAAGTTGTGCACATTAAAGAACCCTTAGCAGTTGGAAATTGAGAAGAGTAGGCCAAAAATGTATTCCTACCACAAAAAATTACTGTGAGATGATCACCTGCTTGGCCTAATGTCTTGATCCAGAATAAAACCGCCTCATAGAGCGGGCCCTATACTGTAAAGGTAACAGGGAACTGGATAAGAAAGAAAGGATAAAACATCGGTCCAATGAATTTAATGACTCCTAAAGACTTACTTTTCTCTTCGTTAGGACATTGAATTGTTTTAACTTTAACTCCGTCTTGAAGGTAAACAAAGTGGTGAAGTAGTAGTTATAATTTTTCTATCTCTCTATCAATTTCCGACAGCCATCAAGACTCATTCCCCCGAGAAGCCTGTCCTTGTGTTTGTGTCATCCCGTCGACAGACCCGTCTCACTGCCCTTGACCTTATTGCCTTCCTGGCCGCGGAGGAAAACCCCAAGCAATGGATGTACACGCAGGAAGAAGACGTAAGTTGTATACGAGTTATTTCGTTCTTTCTTTCTTTATTTAATGCCCTTGTAGCTTACGGGGTAATGTTGTATATGTGAATGATTCTGATATAGTGTGACATGAGTCGAAATTCCACCTTTGATATAGTGTGACATGAGTCGAAATTCCACCTTTGATATAACCTTTAAAGGGCGTTAAACTTCAAACTTTAGAACTTAAAAAAAAAAGTTGGGATTTGTACGTTTAGAGATATTGGTATCATTGTAAAGTGCATCCATTCATTTTCCAAATTACGTTATATTTCGTCGGTGTAATTCTTAACCACGTAAGTCCACAAGGTAAATATTTTCAGGAGATGCAAAAAGCTTTTTATTCTATAACCGCGTACGTCAGATCTAGGTCATCGGATTACGAGTAGAAGGAAAAGTTTGTACGCTCTTTATTCTTGATCTAGGCATTTAGAGTTCTTGACCTATGTGTTGCTATCTGGAAAGTGAATTGTTCGACTTACTATGTTTCACTTTATTGTAACAGTCACATATATGAATACTTTATAATGTTATGTGTTTTTCCTTTAGTTCTTTCTGTTTTTTTTAAATTTCTTCTTCTTCTTCTTCCCCTCCTCCTCCTCCTCTTCTTCTTCTTCTTCTTCTTCTTCTTCTTCTTCTTCTTCTTCTTCTTCTTCTTCTTCTT
>JARBEQ010036692.1:0-15445 GCA_030265355.1 Tritonia tetraquetra | reverse complement strand
TAGGACTAGGTTCTTGATCCCACCTACCTGAATAGGATCAGGGGAGTGGCATATAGGTTTTCACCAAGTTTCACGGAAAAAAATAACTGACGCTGCCAGGAATCGAACCATGTACCTTTCGCTTCTGAGGCAAGAACCGTACCCTTGCGCCACTGGGACCCCTCCGTTGAATTAATTAGTTATCATCATACACACAACACAAGGACAGTTTGAAAATGATTATTAGTATCATGGTTAAAATTCCCCCCCCCTCCAAAAAAAAAAAAAGTTGAAAACATTAAAACCATGTTGTGTCAAGATGAAAATTTGAATTTTGAAATAACTGTAAAAATGACGTGTAAAAGTAAGAACGGAAGTAAAAACAAGTTATGGTGCAATGGAAAGTAATTCCCGAGAAGATTGGTGCGTGGAAACAAAACAAACGGGTGACTTACACACAGTGACTGGCGGCACTCGGGTATGGCCGCGTTCAGGTATGTCTACCCTAGATGTTACTCTCCTCTTTTACCTATTTTTCAACCTTTGTGGGAAGCATCATTTTTAGTTTTATGTTTTTTATTCCCAGAAAATTATTTTCAAAGAAGCAGAGAAAGATTTTCCTCACTATGGGCTGTACATTTATGGCGAAGGGTAATTTTTTTTCTTTTGAAAACATTTAAGATTTTGTATATTTTGAATGATATGCATGACATGTTTCATGAAAATGAAGAATTAGTTGTCAAAAATACCTACCCTTTTATCCCTAACAAGCGCACTGTGTGATTAAAAAATTGATTCCAGGGGGTGCACTTTTGCACTAACAAGCTTGGTGCACAACTGCTTGATAACGTGTATACTGATCGCTAGTAATGCCTTAATTCAAGGCTTTCTTTTTCGTACCCTGGAGAGAGTGCCAAGTGGCAGGGGGTGTGCTTATTAGGATGGTACTTTAGCAGACCTGCTACTTTTACGATTTGTCCGTAACCGTTGTGAAAAAATAATATGCATTACCGGTTTACAGAAATTCATTTTAAAAAATCATTTTTGTGCGGTTTTTTTTTTATTGATCCAGATTTTCGGGTTGCCATTGTATGCTTACTCGGTCATCTTTTATCGCTGTTTCACTTTGAAACACTCTAATTGCTGAATGATCTTGATTTTATGTGCTTGTCAATTGTCTAGTCTGATTGATTCGACATGTTTCTATCCAATCTAGAAGTCTAGATCCTGGTTTCGTTGATTTGGAAAAGGAATCATGTCTATTTCTAGAGATATGATTTTCCTAGATATTGCTGATATTTTTGTCATTTAATTGAAAAGTACATTTCTCCACTAATTTCTCTCTCGATGTAAATTTTAAAGCAGAAAATTTGGTGCATTTATGAGGAATCTGATGAGAGCAATTAATAATTGGTGTTACAAATCTGAGATTTTCACCATTTATTACTGAAATAGTATCCATTTGTTACTGATTCTAAAATTTTGAAGTAGGCAGGTCAACTTTAAGTTTTTTAAACCAACACAACAAAACAAAAACACACAGAGGCTACAAAGCTACCCAGTAGTAAATTGCTATTTTAATTTTAATTCAGTTTTCAATCTTTGACAATAAGTTGAATGAGTACTTTTCATCTGCATTATGCATGATAAATTAATGATTTGATCCAGAATTTTGTTTTGTTTATAATGAACAGATTGAAAATCAATGCTTTAATTTCTCTGCCCTTTTAATGTCAAATTTGTCCTTTTTTTCTTTTTCTTTTCTTTTCTTTTTCTGTTCTTTTATTAAATGGTAATTTTAACAGTTCTTAACATAGTATGGCCTGATGTGATCTATCTTTTCTGTTTTCAGGAGATATTTTGAGAGACTTAAGTAAGTAGTATGTGTTTATATTCTGACTGTATTACCAGTCTCGCTTATAAGGAGACTAATGATTTTATTTTTTTCCACTTATATGTTAAAGTTTGCACAAGGATCACCATGAATAAGTATAAAATTTGGATTGGCGTTTCTGTCTTTGTTGTCTTTATGTGTAAAATCTTCTCAAGTTTCTTATGATTGAGGGGTTTACCACCAAGGCAACAGTAAATATTGCTATGGCCAAAATCTGAGCAATGCCTAAAAATCTGACGCTCATTCTTTCATTCAATGTTCAGGCACAGTGGGCCTTTAATCGACTTGATGCAGAGTTTTCCAAAAATGCTAGACATGGGGCTGGCTGACAACTGCTTGGTGGTAACATGTGTTATCATAACAGAAGGAAACATTTCTGTTACCGCAGTGAAGCCCAAGGCTGAATTTATATTACTGTGTCCTTTCATTATGTTATTTGAACAGAGATAAAATTTAGATATTTTATGAATCCTGAGTTTTTATTCTTGCTGCTGTTGTTGTCTTATTTTTTAATCAAATACGTATAACTTTATGAAATGACAGTATATTTTGAAAATGATTAGGTTAAAAGTGAAGGACAAAATTTCTATGAAACTACAAATTACACCATCTTTGTTTGTCATCACAGAAGTTTGCAACTGAGTGGGATCCCTGTTTTGTTCATTCCTGGAAATGCTGGAAGTCACAAACAAGGTACATTGAATTTTTATGTTGTTTTGTAGGTTTTTTCCCTTGTAATATTTTCTTTCTTTCTTATCCAATTCCCTTTTACCATTACAGTGTAGGGCCAGCACTATGAGGCTGGATTTCTGTGGATCAAGACATAAAGCCAAGCAGGTGATCAACCCACTGTTTGTAATATTTTGATATTTCCTATCTAAGCAATAGAGGAAAAGGATAATTACCATAGACTGGGAACATTGTTCGTCATCTAATTCTTCTCAATGATTTTTTAATCATTATAATTATCTTCCTATAGTCGATTTCATTTGACCTCAGATTTTGTGAAGAGTTAAGCGAGTCCGAGGATTTTTACCCCTAGATTTAAGCCTGTAATTTGTCCAGACATTGATACTCGTCATGTTAACACTCGTGCCTGTATAGGTTCCTATGTCATGTCCGGGGTTCCTGTGATCTCCTTAAATTCAAGGAGTCCTTGAAAACTCTTTGAATTTGCATTCAAGCAGAAAACGTCCTGACTTTCGCAATGCGCATGGTAAAAAATAAAATAAACTATTTTTTAAAATTCCGTTCTGCGAATAATGATAATGATAATAAATTTTATTTGTATAGTGCCTTAAGTCAAAACCTCAAAGCGCTTACAAATAAATAATCTGATAATACTCTACATCCATACTACTTACACTCACATCCTACATTATTATAACTTTAAGTACACATGCAAAAATTACATTTGAAATACATACTAAAATATATATCATAATGGTGTAAATAGAATGTAAGAAAATCTTGGGATCTCCTTGAATTTCAGGATAGAATAGCTGTAGGAACTTTGCATGTCTTCTCCCTCTGTCTTTTCAAAGTGTGGGTTTGATGGACTCCTTACAATGTAAAAAAAACTAACAACCATGTAGGCTGAATTGTTCAGGGTGATTGATGGTGAAATGAGAATAATAGATTTCATTTTCTCTCAAATTAATTTTTTTCAAATGAAACACGGAGAAGCAGCAGACAGACTATACTGGAGGACCAGATTCAGGGTTGTCAACCCTGCTGATCAGCAGGAAGATAGGCTTGTGGAAAAGAAGAAGGGGAAGAATGATACTTGTTTATGTTGCATTATAGAAAAACAATACAGGAAGAGGTCTTTGTATTTGACTTTCATCAATCTCTGTTTGATTATCGCAAGTTGCTCGGCCTGGATGTTTTCCATTCTTTTCAAGTCGTGTATATTCATATCTTCTTTTGTACTGCAACACAGTGCTCGTCCTACATTATTGATCACAGAGTTGGAAATACTTTTGATGAAAAATTCAAGGCAATCAGCCCACTGAAATGATGTATTTATAACAGTTGTCCAATTGTTAGTAATCAAATGTTAACATATTCTGAACCATATTCTATTACATTGGATGCATTTTTTACTTTGGTGTTTACAGTCAGATCCTTAGGCTCAGTGGCTCTTAGGAAATCTGAGGATCGAGATGATGGTATTCATTTCAACTACTTTGTTTCAGATTTTAATGAGGTAAGTCTCAGTGAATAAATAATCATTTTGAGTGCTTTTACTTAACTTGACTAGAAACACCTTGGATATATTCTTTTAAAATGCAATTAATTCCTCTGTTGCGCAATGATAGTGCACCAGCTGACAACATGTGGTCAGCAGTTTGAATCCCAGTGAGGTAAAAGATTTACAAGGGCGTTATTTCGGCTGTGAAGGTTCACGTTCTATTGATGGACTATAAACAGGAGGTCCCACCTCTGGAATTATCTACATTTCAAAAGGAGATAAAAAGTGATGACTTTAAATTTTGAAGTGAAACTATTCTGGTCAAGTGAATCAATGACTTAAGTCACTTTACTTTTTTCCCCTTAGGAACTATCAGGGCTCAGTGGGACAATTTTAAAAAGACAAACAGGTATTTATTACGATTGTTTTATCTATGATTTTTCTTCTTCTTCCTTCTTTCTTATCCAATTCCCTTTTACCATTACAGTGTAGGGCCAACACTATGAGTGCTGGACTTCTATGGATCAAGGTATTAAGCCAAGCAGGTGATCAACCCACTGTGAATCTATGATTTTTTATAGGTATAAAATATGGGTATTTTGTTTTTGTGCGAAAGAATTGTGAAATCCTTGTATACTTGAAAAATTGGATACTCTGATTTTCACGACTTTTACTTATTTTCCACCATTTTTGTGTGATTTGTTGGAATGCTTAATAGAGAGATCTCCTATGACTTATATTGTGGAAAATGTGAAAGTGCCTGAAAAACAGCCATAGAAGAAGAAACGTGGTATGTTGTCTGCTGGAGATCAAACCCACACCAGCGAACGGCAACACCGACTAGCCAAAGCCACAGCCAGACGCTCTACCAATTGAGCTAATCTGCCACTCCAATCACCCACTGGCACTTAAACATTTTCCATCTTTACTTTTACTCGATACTATTTATCATTACTAGTGCCTGCTCCCTTTTAATTTGATTTATATTGTGGGGGCCAAATTCTGATTTCTGGTTAGTACTAAATGATATGAATATTGGCTTAGATTTTTTCCAACTTAAAAAAATATTTTTTCAATCCTAATGAATTGTTTTACTTGTTACTTATCCTTTGTCAGTTAGGAGAGACACTCTATTTTTTCCATGCTTTTCCTTTCTTGGTCTGGAGGTCTATCTGAGAGTTGGTAGTTGGAAAAAGTTTCATTATTTTTCTTATAAAGTGTTCTTTTGTAGAGTATGGTATTCTCATTTTCTCTTGTTGCTGTTAAGCTTTCTTTCTTTCTTATGTTTCAGAATATGTCCAAAAATGTATCAGCAAAATCCTCTCACTGTACAACGAAAGATCTCCTCCCACAACAGTTATCCTTGTTGGCCACTCAATGGTGAGTTTGAAGAGTTAAGTCACAGATTTGCATTTGGGGCTTTCTTTCAGCTATGAGTTTATCATGACAATCTTCATATAAGTCCTATTTTGATAGAGGTTGTTACTGTCAGATTATAACCATACAATTCTGCCTTTGATACGATCTTTATGTGTTGAAAAGGGTGTTAAACTTCAAACTTTAGAACCATACAATTGCAAATTTTCTCACTTTTAGCTTTTCGACCAAAAGACACTTCATCATTTGAAAAACATCTTCTTTTTAGTAGAAAATGTGTCAGCCAAACAAGATGCCTATTTTTAAGTCATGATCTAAACTTACAAGCTTTCCCACCTCAAATTGTAACGGTCTAAAAGCACATTTACATCGCAAGAAGGAGAACATGAAAAATTTCATTTAGAATCTGAGAACGACGATATACAAGTGATTTTGTTTGTGTGATCAGGTTCCATTAAAACCGTAATACAGCGTTGGGGCCAGCCCCATGCTACGCCCCAAATAGCTCACAAAACATTCACTCACCTGAATGCAGTTATCTCAACCACCGTGTGTGGCCAAACCTAGCTGGGTGGAGGTGGGAAGAATGGCCACAAATTGATGAAATATTCTTGAAACTGTGTCCTGTATGGATACGCTGTGACTGATGATGATAATTAAGAGTGCCAGATAAAAAGTAGAAAGGAAGATTTTGATTAATATCACATTCTGTTTTAATGCTATTTTTGAAAGTTTTAAATTGATGTTTATAATATAACTATATTCGATTAAAATTAACATTTCTAAGATTACTATAATCGATTGAATTGATGTTCAATACGATACTCTGATTGGTGTATATTTCAGGGTGGATTTATTGCCAGGGCTGTGTTTACTATGCCAGGTTTTGACCCTTCCACTGTCCACACCATCATTACGCAAGCCACTCCCCATCAAAGACTTCGTAAGAATCTTGTGTCTTATGACTCTTGTCCCATTGATAATTTTATTTTTTAAAGTTCTAATGTTTGACGTTTTACGGCCTTTTCAACATGTAAAGGTCATCAAAGGCGGTCAACAGAAGCTGAGAAGATTCCACATGAATCCCCAGGGCAGAGCCATGAAAACTCTGAAAGGTCCAGAGAAAATATCCTGCACAAGGCAGGACTTGAACCAGGTCCTCCACATTCAAAGTCAAGTGACTTAACCCCTGAGCTAGGGATGCCCCCCCCTCCCCGATAATATTATCATAATGTAAACAAAATGGAATTGTTGTGTAATAAAAGATTTTATTTTTAATGTAGATTAAAAAATATGTATATAGATGTGTCTTATAGTTTTAGTATTAAAGAATTTTTTTCAATTGTTGAAATGGTTTTGAAATTATATGAAGTTTCAATGACAGAAAATTAATTTGGTTTTAACATTTGCTGTTTCTTCCCGTTACAGTTTCCTTTGTTGATGCTGACATTGCCTCATTTTATTCATCTGTAAATGGATTTTGGAAAGCCAAAGCAGCCACATCCCTTCGTCATGTGACGCTGGTGAGCACAGGAGGAGGACACAGAGACATTCAAGTCCGATATGATCTCACATCATTGACAGGGGTGTGTATATTTGAAAGCAACAGTTATTTGTTTTGTTTTGTTATCGATAGCACATGTTACCACTAGACAGTGTTGTGCCCAGGGCCATATCCAGCATTGCTGAACGCAGGGCTGGAAAAACTTTGGATCAGGTGGATACGATACGGTAAGCAGGTGATCAGCCAACTGTGCCCGAACCTTGAATGAAACAACATCACATTTTTAGGTGTTGCTTAAGTTTTGGCCATAACAATATTTACTGCCTTGGTGTTAAACTCCTCAGCTATAACTATAAGAAAACTGAACATATTTTGCCACACAAGACGCAAGTTTTATGTGTAATTTCCTAACATTTTTGTTGTTGTATTTTTACTTAGTTGTAGGCATTGTCCATCCACTACAGGACGCAGCCCTCTAACAATGCTAGTCAGCATTTCCTGTTCCTCACTTTTTACTTGTAGTAAAATTTGATGCATTTCTGATTTTGATAATTTTTATAATTTTGATTGTTTGATGAATATTGTGATTCAAGAATAGGGGAAAAAATCTTAACATTGAAATATGATATGATGCAATACGGCGTTACAGATTTTTTGTTATTGAATGCATGATTTTCTTTTTTTCTTTTAGATCGTTGATCCATCAAGAGGTATCAGTGCATCGGTGAGTCATTTAAATTCATTCATGGCTTTGATGCCAAAGTTCTCTCCGTTATCAAAACCTGAGCTCAAAACTATCTCTCATTATTAAAAAAATTAATAGAATTATTCTTTTCCTGTTTTACCTTTCATTGTCAGGATTTTTTAAACAAATTTCCTCCTCTCTTCCCAATTGTGGATTCTTTTCTATGCATCAATGTGGGTAATTTCTTTCCTCTTTACCGTATCATATCTGTATATTACTTCCTTGGACATCTTCTGACAAAACAAACTTTTATGATTGCTCTCTGTATGAAATAAGTTTGGATGATATGATATGGTGATTAACAAAATAATTAAAAGAAAACAGATTTCAACACAATATGGTAGTGTTTGTTGCCAAGCGATTAAGTCACTCTAGTCTATACCTATCAAATGTTTGTTTAATCTTGCTGCAAGCAGCAGAAACCTGGAGAACCAAGAAAAAGCAAATTAAAAGGGTTTAAAGGACCATGTCTTAGAGAAATAGTCCTCAGAATGAAAAGAACAAGGCACCCAGTCATAGCTTTGATGTGGACACATCAAGGCAAAAGAATGAAAGGGAGACTGATGGGAAAATGGAGAAGGACAGTTGAAGAAGAGAGAGAAGAGTCAGAAAAGTCATGGAAGAAGCTCAAAAGATTGGTCTAAGACAGAGTTGAATGGAGACGATTTGTTGACGCCATATGCTCATCCAATAGGCAATGAGATGATGGATGGATTCTGGATTTGGAGGTCCAGGACTTAAATCCCATTTATGCAGAATTTTTTTTCTCTGGACCTTTCAGAGCTTTCAAGGCTCTACTCTGGAGAGTCACATGGAATCTTCACCTATGTCTTTCCTATGTTGAAAAGGGCTAACAACTTTAGAACTTCTTATCCTTATTTCAACAGATGCCAACGTGATTTGACATAGTGTTATTTTTTGGATGATAAAAAATAAAAGATGACTATTGTAGTCATTTTGTCATTTGGATTCATGTCAAATATTTAAACTCATAACGGGTGATTGCTTCATTCGAATTAAGAAGAGATTGCTTCAAGTTGAGCCTTTTCATATCAGTATTAATGGCTATATACTTTTTGTTTTTACTTGTGAGATTGGTGTAGACAACTTTTTAACCCATTTTTAACCCCTAATGCGACTGAATGCGACAAACCAATGAGGTATAATGCAACATGAAGCCTAATTTCACTTTCATTGCGTCATAGTAACTAAATCTCGCCAGCAATGTTATTCATTAATGTGCATCTCGTTGGCTGCAGCCGAGAACATGTGGATTGCCAAAATAGTCTGCTTTTGTTTTTGTTCTGCAAGCGATTGAATTGAAGGGAATGTTTTTCACCTTGCGCAGCATGTTCATCTTAATTAATACATTTTTAATTGAACTGGAGTTGTTAGAAGATGAAAATGGGTTTATATATGGTTATGTGGCAAAATCTGCTCAGTTTTCTTATTGCTGAGGGGTTTATCACCAAGAAAGTTTTTTTAGCACTGTCTTCAGCAATGCTGGACATTGAGTTGGCCGCAACACTCCTTGGGGTTATTATGCTGTAAGAAAACAAAACAATATGATGGGTAAAAGGATGAAAAGGTGTAGATTCTACAAACTTATATTGAAACTATATATTTTTGGAAAGATCATTCATTTTTCTACATGATGGTTACTGTTTTATCAAGTTCTAGAATATTTTCTCTTTGCGTTTCATTCTTCAACAGACAACAGCAGTTCCTAAATCTTGGGTGTCTACAGATCACCTGTGTGCCGTATGGTATGATATTTTTTTGTCGTCTTCAAATTTTTGTGATCGTCATTGAATTCATTTTCATTTAGAGGTAGAATATGATTGTTTTGGTCTCTATTTCAGTGGATTGTTTAATTCTACTTATATATCGATTCTACAAGTTTTGTCAAACCTAAAGAAAAGAGACACTGAAAGTTTCAAAGTGTTTGAGTGTGACAAAAAACCCAGCCTGACTTGATATCAATTATATTTATATCTTTCTCGTAACAAAATACATTTTAGAATACACATATTGTCATTGAATATATTACTGTGACAAATCTCTTGCCCATTTGAAATTCTTATCAATTCAAATCATGTTTTTAAAAACAATGCAAAGTTCACTACATGCTTTTTAGACATACTTGTATGGCCATTACTTCTTAATTAATTTTTCTTTTATTCAACAGGTGCAGGCAAATTGTTATGGTTACGAAAAAAGCCCTATTTGATCTCATTGATCTAAAGACAGGAATGGTTGGATATTTTTATTTTTTTTTCTAAATGTCAATTTCAGTTTTAAAATTATTTTTGAACATCGCCATACATAAATAATCATACCTGTGGTCATAACCGTATGTTTGGGTGGTGTGTTTTATGTTTGGGTGGTGTGTTTTATGTTTGGGTGGTGTGTTTTATGTTTGGGTGGTGTGTTTTGGAATTTGTTTGAGATTTTATAGCTCTGACCCTGTGGAATCCCTATGGAATTAACTCCCATAGGAGATGGTCTATAAATCAGACGTCCCGCCTTTGATGTGACCTAAAATGGGTGCCAAAGGCGTAAAACTAACGACTAAACTTAAACAAACGTATTGTCTTAACCTAATGGACCCTGGTGGCCAGTATTACTGGCCGATATTGATTAATTCAAATACACTGCCAGATGGTTTTCTGGCCATTGCCATGTGCAATCTGTTTAAAACATTTTTGACCTGGTGTAAGCCCTGTGTACGTCAGCCTTTCTTGCGGCCTGTCCTCAATATATTAGCCAATCACATGCCTCCTTTATGTTTTGGTATACATTACAGAACCAATTACAGTGTTTGATTCGTGATATTCTAATTGATAGCCGCCGAAAGTATTTAAAGTTTTGTTCTTGTAAACATGGCTCAATAATGTATGCCTCTGACTCAAGCAGTCATAGACGTGTTCATAAATAATTCTTCCAATGAAGATTTGTTAGTTTTCCAACTTCTTTGATATTAACATTTCTGTTTATTGTACCCATACAATGTCCCTGTTCAAAATAATAATTTTTACTCAGGAGCTCAGGCTTGAGGGACCACGGAACCACGGGGATCAGGGGTTTAAGAGCCTACAGACTCATGATTCCAGTTCTTGACCTGGTTTCAGTAGCATGAAGTGAACAGATGACAATCTGTGAAATGGGAAAACGGTGTGGCATTTGAGTGTGACAATGTGTCAGTGATGACCGGTATTCACAAAGGGTTTTTGAGTTTCATTGGGGAAAAAAATCCAAACTTTTTTTTGCACCCTCCATATTTAACAGATGTGATGTTTTTCTTTACAATATGAAAAAAGATGATAACATTTTGGGCAAAAATGTACACAAATTTGTTGGGGTGGCAAAATGTGGTTGACAAGTCTGTATACGACACCATGAGATTTGATTCTAAGTGACTTAATGAAATTTTGACTTCACAATGTAGCCGCTATTAATTCAGCGGTTTGTTAAAGGCCTGAAATTATATTTGTTATTGATGTATTCTGAATTTCAGATTTCCAAAGACCCAGAGTTTCGGATGAAAGTTTTACGGCATTATTTTGTATCCAACAATGGACTTGAAGACTACTTGACTCGTCAAGAAAATCAAACCCTTACCCTAGACCCCAAAATCCAGTGGGAGACTAAGGAGGACAGTTTGTGGAGAGTGCAAATGAAAAAGGTATTTTGAAAGTATAAGGGAAAAGTAAGTAGTTTAACTTTTGAGTATTTATATATGCCCAGTTTATATCAAATGCTGAGGGGGTCCCACAAGGGCTACAGTTATTTGTTTATTGGCCTTTCTTTGATTAATGCTGCTCATTGTATTGTTCATGGTGCCAGTAAGGAGTTGTTGACACAATGGGTTGATCACCTGCTTGTCTGAGATTCTTTGATCCATAGAATTTCCGGCTCTGTGTTCAGTCATGTTTGGTAGTCGGGGGGCCTGCATTTATGGCAGGTATCTTGTGTGCTTCTCATGGCTGAGCATAGGGCTGGCCCTAACAACTGCTCTGCAGTATTAATAGGATTCGATCAAACAAACAAACATTTATTTATTTGAGAAAACTGCAGGGGGTCCCAGTGGCGCAGAGGTACGGTTCTTGCCTCGAAGCGAAAGGTACATGGTCCGATTCCCAGCAGCGTCTGGTATTTTTCTCAGTGAAACTCGGTGAAAACCTATATGCCAATCCCCTGATCCTATTCAGGTAGGTGGGATCAAATATCTTAGTCCTATCGGAGACGGACGATAAACTCGGAGGTCTCATGTCCATGTTGCACACGTTAAAGAACCCTTCATTTTCTCCCTCTTTCATTCTATTAATGACCAGTTTTTCTTTAGTCTTGACCCATTTTTACTTTTGTTAGGGTCCACAAGCCTGAGCATAATGTTTTACTGAACTGCACTGTGACTGTTATTTTTTTCTTATAGGCAAGGTCAGCCAAGTACATAGCCATGCCAATGGTGGTGGAGGAAGGAAGGAACTCTGCTCTCATTTTGACAAATTTGGTGAGAGTTGTGTGATTTATTCTGTTGTTTTAAATTGATTCATTAATCAGTAATACTTATAATGATATTTAGAATTGAATTTGTATTTGTTTTGTCCGGGAAAAAACGTACATGTAAGATAAACAGTGATTTCATTTTCTAATTTTCAGACCAATGGAGAATGGGTTTGTTATTGTGATATTCCTGAAGGACAAACTAGATGGTAAGTTGTAGTAGTGTCTGGCTTTGCAGTCACAAAGACACTTTCCCTAAACTGTGGAGGTGCCGAGAAGACAGTTAGTTGTCCATGCTGAGGTGAAGGATTTGCTTGGTCAGCTGTCTCCTAACAAACAGATGTCTATGACAATTTATTGTCATTGTCTAACTCTACCTGATCCTATTCAGGTAGGTGGGATCAAGAACCTAGTCCTATCGGAAATGGACAATAAAGTCGAAGGTCCTGTGTGCACTTTGCGCACGTTAAAGAACCCTTGGCAGTTAAAAACCGATAAGAGTAGGCCGGAAGGCCGCTGTCCAGGAAAAATTAATTCCTACCAAAAAGGTCACAGTGATACCTTGATCCAGAGAAATCCAGCACTAATAGTGCTGGCCCTACACTGTAATGGTAAAAGGGAACTGGATAAGAAAGAAAGAACTTTGGACTTGGTACTCTATTTCTTCTTTATGTAAAATTGACCTTGATAGACATACACGGCTAGACTGGACAGTCCATGAAATGCATTTGATTTGATGGGAAATGTATTTGTTAAATGCCTATTGAATACCTGGATTCAATTAATTGATGAAGTGTCTTTGGAAAACTTCAGATTGAAATGCATCTTGGCAGAAACTAATTACCTGAAGTTTTTACAAATTTTAATTATTTTGAAAAGATAAAAACCGGGCGCTGAAATGACCTACCTGGGTTGATAGAGCACTAAAACAGCCAAAAAGTAGTAAAAAAAGAAAAGAAAAATGTTCACTGGCAGTTAATGTAGGAAAAAAAGTAGAAAAAGGATTAAAGAGACTGTTAAACCTCCTTTGGGAAGAACTGTGTATGCAAAACTAAATTCTCACCCTTTAATAAAAATCCAAAATTTTCTATTCATCTTGTTCTGTTTTGATATATTTTAGATAAATCTCTTTCCTTTTTTTCCTTCTCCAGCTCATCGTGTACAAGTCTATCCGACCGGTCTCGTCTTTTGCCTCCGGCGTCTACTTCTAAGGTGATTATAATTTTTGTGGATATTACAAGTTGCTGTCGTTATGTATGTATTACTAGCTATAAAACCCTATTTGGACTCCTGTGGCACACCAGCTCGTGGAATGGCGGGAGGTCCCGTCTCTGAATTGATTTTCAAATGTCAAAAGGAGTGTGAAACTGATAACTAAACTTTTTAAAATCCTGTTTCTCAAATCACTCAAAAGTTTGCTTTGCTATTTATCTCGTCTTAAGACGAATACTTACCACGCTTCAAGAGTATGATTTGAGAAAAAAATTTGGATTATTTTTGCTATTGTATTCTTCAAACGTTTTTCGAGCAATGGTTCGGAGAAAAATGTTAAGTCTTGCAGAGTCTTGTTTTTAACTTAGATTGTCCTGATTTGAAGTCCGATTTGGTTCTTGGAAAGTCATCCTTTAGAATTAAGAATTGGGATGGTTCTCTATTTTGGTGTTTTAACTTGTCCCCTTTCATTGTGTAAATTAGCTGTTTTTTATCTTCCTCAGTACCTTCGAGTCAGCGATCAGGATATCCCAGTTACCAATGACACTCACATTGTGGTCATGATACCAAAGGGGGCAGAAATGGTAAGAGTGCTTCTTTGTTTTTATCTTAGCAAGTATGGAATATCATTGCTGCAGAATTTTATTCACCTAACTCGGTTTTGTGAACTTTTCCTGAGGTGGGTGTAGACATCGCTGAACAGTTTAGCGTGCTGTCTGTTTTGCTATTGGTGCCTCCTCCTTCATGGTCTACTCTACGCTGTTTTTCCTAATCTTTGGATTTGGGTGGATAGAATTCTGCAGTGACGAACGATATGTTTCGGTAATAACATTTTCATTCATATAAATATTTAAAACATAATCACCTGATTCCTTACTCTTAAAACAATCCATCTCTAAATCGAAGCTTCTGATTGTGCTTTTGCATACTCAGCTCCTTCTCTCTCTGCGAAAAAATCCTTAAAAACTGAACTCTTTCTTTCTTCGTATTTGTGAATCTATGAATTGTTTGTTTTGACTCCATATTGTTACGTCGTGATGACATTGTCAAGTGCCTTTGAGCATCTAAATTCATTATTAATATTATTATTATTATTATTAATATTTATCTACCTTATTGTAACCCACAAAACCTTATTTTTCCAGAAAAAAGCCCCCCCACCCCCCAAAAAAAAAACAACCCAACAAAACTGTATCATTTTAGTTGAATAGACCAATGTGATGCTATTACAAATATTTTTCTATTTATCTGCATTTAGGTAAGTGTGCAAGGTGACCGGTACAATATGGACGAGCGTCATCTGATCTACCAGATGCCCAACACATACGACAGCATCATCTCCTACCCAATCTCTGCGACGGATGGGGCTGCCATGCTCAAGGTGTCCAATGCATCTTCGTTCTACAGCCTCCATTTGGCAGGCCTCTCCCTGCCCACCAACACATACATGGCCAAGGTCATACCGATGGGCTGTCGGAAACACCATGCCGGTGAGGGAGGAAATTACCAAACTCAATTTTTATCTTGTTTACCACATAGAGAGAACGCACCAATCCTTAATCTTTAAAGTTAATGCCTTAACACGTACTTGTTAACAAACACTTAAATCGAATAGACCCAATGAAGGAAAGAATTGCAGACATTCCTCCCCACACATCCCTCAATATAAAACACACTTAACTCATAGGCAGCACAATTGAGAAAAAACAGCTGCCAAATGAAGATGGCATTGCACTGTTAAAAGCAGCCTACTCACAGCAAAAAGGGATTTGAAAAGTGGTAATAACTCAAATTGCTGCTTAACCGTTTTTGCATCTCATCCCCTCACATGCAACACCAACTAAAATGATTTGATCCCAAATCTCATAGCCATTTCAGGGTTAATTGAATATCAAGGAATGATTCTTTCTTTCTTTATCAATAGCCTTTTAGTACCTTTTGGTGTAAGGTTTATTCATGATACACAAACTTTCGCCATTGATCCCTTTTCAGTGACATCCTCTTTGCCTCTACAAGCCTAGATCCTCTCTTTTT
>JARBEQ010036583.1:1268-15449 GCA_030265355.1 Tritonia tetraquetra | reverse complement strand
AGAGAAGCTCTAGGCGATTTGCTGATCAGTCTTTTATCCATGCTGCCCCATCGGTGTGGAACTCTCTTCCCATCGACATACGACTTAAAGTTAAAGAATCAGAGGTAACTTTTAAGAAACACTTGAAAACTCACCTATTTCAACGTTACCCTTCAGACTAGTGATACTATGCATCCCATGATAATATTACATGACATTGTTGTTGTGAATTGTTGTTTATAGCTGTTTTTGTTGCAGAGTAGTTGACCATCGCGGTCTCGTGTTTACTCTGCAAGATCTGAGCCTTTTTTTTTCAGATTTCTGCGTGAGCGCAACACTTTGGTGGTCAATGATGATACAATATGTAATATGTATACATTGTTTGTTTTTTTTAATGCATTTTACTATGTCTAACTTTACAAATGTGCGCCTAGAGCTGTGCTTACACAGGATTTGGGCGCTATATAAATAAATTCCATTATTTTTATCAATTATTATGTTAAGGATTGTGTTCTATTATTAGAAAAATATTACACAAGACACCAGGCATTCATCTTCATTTTCACATAGAAAAGTAGGTAGATAGCAACCCCTCAACATCCAATCTATCAAAAACTTATATAGCTAAAACATGCGTACAAGTTTTAAAAAATCAAAAATCTAGTTAGCAACTCAGATGATATGTCATAATTAAATTAACAATAGAATAGATTCCTCTTTCATTTCCACAACCTTTTTATCTTTACCCTCGACACTTCCCATTAAGTTGAAAACATTGGTGACGATCAGTAAATCCAGAACAGAAGTATGAGATAATGAATTGAACTTGAAATCCTGAACAACCTGGAGTACTGGTTCCCATGCAATAGGCAGGGTCATTGTCTGTTTAATGGGATTTTAAGAGCACGTTCAATGCAAATTATGCTTTTAAATTATGGCCACAAATAATTCTAATAGGTTGCACAAAGTTCCAAAATTGAGATTAACAACGACAATTGATTCAAACTTAAAAAGAGTTGCACTGGTTTTGTTGATTGCATCAATAAGGAATGGAATCCCAATGACTTCTACATGTTAAACTTAAGTTCAGCATGTAGAAATAGAACACGAGATCCATAATCTTGTAAATTTTACAATACATCTTGGCATGTAGACAAGAAGATATCACGGGGTTGGCAAACAATTAAATAAAGCTATCACAGAGTTTGAATTCCCTTGAGTTTACAGGAGGCTGTTGAAGAACTAATTGTGTTGTTAGAAGTCATCACCGAAAGCTCCCATCTGTGGAAAGATGTTAAATGTTACATTTTCATCCATGGTAAAAAAAATAAAAATATATGAAATGTGTCTATAAGTTAGAATTTGCAAGATGACGTTTTTTTGAGATGCTGGAAATCTATCATGCTTGTCTCAACCCTTACCCCAGGTTTATTTTTTTCTTTAAAATTTTCTAGTTTCCTCCTCTCTATTATTGTTTTCATCAGCTACAATAATTTCTCTTCTCTGCTGTGTCCCATGTAGATGGTGGGGCAGATACCTTCAGGCCTCATACCAATCTTTGCTTAGCTTCATCTCATTTGGTCTGTTCAACACAGGTAACCTTATCAGCTTTTGTGGTGCGAAAACAAAAAAATACCCCACCATGATGAGATGTTTCCTAAAGCTATGGCTCAAATAACTGGGTAGACAGAGCACATGAGATGCTAGAACTGCACCAGCGCATAATAAAAGGAAAACTCTTATTTCATACTTCTCAGATTAAGTGACACATATGTCTAGATGGACATGAGAGAAGAATTCCAATTTCTTTAGATTTGAACAGATCCAAAACAATAATCCTGAGATCATGTCCCCAATGCCTTAATATAATTTTTCTGACCTAAAACAGCTAAAATTTTAAAAGGTATGGCAAAAAAGCAAATTCAGTGGCTTATTCCCCTCCCATGAATGGTTACCTCAGATCTTGTGGTAAATGACTGCAGTCCAACTCATTTTCAATGATGACCATACATGTTAAGGTTTTGAGACTGGGGCCTGTAGAAAAAAAATGGTTATCCTGTCATTATCATGGACATCATATATTGCACACTCAAAATTAATTGTTACCAAAACTTGAAGTTGCTTCCACCATACTTAAATTACAAACTCTATTAAAACATAGGATGAAGTTTAAACATAATATACAAAAATCATTGCTTTAACTTTATTTTGTTTTATATCATACATTTTAAGGTAGCATACCAAATATACCTACTGTCCCAACTTGATGACCCACAAATAACTTTTCATAACTTGAACAATTTTTGGAACATTGACACCAATATTGAACAGAAGGTAACTGAAACTTGCGCATTATGTAGTATGCATACAAAAAATATCAGCTCCATACACTTCTGCTCGAGTCATCGACTGGCTTCACAAGCATTTCAAAGAGGGTGTCATCAGCAGAGGAAATCATCATGTCTAGGCTTCTCACAGCCCTGACTTAAACCCCATAGATCATATGAGCGGCCAGACCTCCCCTAACCTATGTTAAATGTCTTGTGAAGCAAGTAACACCAGAGAAGTGGCATGTAGTTATGAACAATTCTGTTCGTCAAGCAAAAGAGTGTATTGCCTGTGGAGGTCGCCATTTAAATGAGCATAACTTTATTAGAAATTCAGTTATTTTGAAATCATTTGACCAGATTAAATGTGCAAGATTTGTCAATACACAGAGCAAAAGGTTTATTTGTATCTTTATCGTTTTTATAAAATTACATTTCGTTTGGAGTTCATCAAATATGGGACACCCGGTAAGTAATGACAAATTCTATTCCATTTCCGTAACAGAAGACTACTGAATATATTATATCAGTCTTTGGTCTGAGAGGTGGAGGAAAATGTGCTGAGAATAAGGATAGAATATCTTTGACATGACCTTCCTGTTTTGAAAAGGGCGTAAAACCTAATAGTATTAGAACTAATAAGGATAGGCAATAAAACAGAACTCTCAAGGTGGCAAATCAAACTTCTACTGTTTTTAATGCAGCAAAGAAGTAATAACAGAGTCAAAACCATTTCACACTATTATCAACGGACATCACTAAAAAAATTGACTGATATGAAAATAATTGATATAATATTTACTCTTACCTCTCTCTGAAAAAATGATGACATTGGGAACAAATTTCAAACATCAATTTGTATACAAATCAATTTATGCGACATTAGCTTATACAGCTTTGAGTATAATGGCAAAATTGTTTGGTGGTCTTTTCTAATAATGCACATCATGCTGATGACAAACTGTGGATATAGCAGGCTAATCTTCTACTTGTACAATTCTTAAAATAGTCTTCTTTCTTTCTTTATCAATAACCTTTTTAGTACCTTTCGGTGTAAGGTTTCTTAACATAGTAACAGCGTTTATATCCCTGCGCTCTCCATTGGAAAACTGCTCCTTTGGGGCTCATAAGGCTTGCCTAAATATCATCTATGGGTGATTTTTAAACTTACCGAAATCTAAAATGTACAAGTCAGATCGGTCTATCAGATGAGAATCAGATTCTTCTTCATCAGAAAGTGGAGTATTTGGTAACTTGGGACTAGTACCTCCAAAAAGATATGCTTTAGAGTCAACTACACAACAACACTGACGTCTACAAGGGGTCGGGCAATGTCCAGGCAGTTTTAACTTTGTCCACTGCATTGCACTTGAAGCTGTAGCAATATGGATGATTGGAAATTATTCAAAAGTGGCATTTCAGATAATTAAAAGCAGAAACCTTCCTAACTAATCACATATTATTGTACGTGATAACCTAGTTAAAACACACCTCACAATAAAATGATTAGCACGAATATCAAGAAAACATTATAAAACATCATTAAATAAATTACGAACATCAAAACTGTCATAAATATTAGTGACACACTTACCTAAATCTAGAACATGTAAATCGTTGAAATGAACTCCAAGCTTACCATTGAAACCACCAAAAACAAAGAAGCAGCCATATTGTACAACTGGAAAATTTGAAAGACATTGAACAATGAGCTTTATATGAACTATAGAATTAAAAAGGGACAGTCCCAAGCAGTAAACCCTTCCCAGCTTTAAATGTCTGTGGATAATCAGTGGCAAGAAACTCTTATGGAAAGCGACAACAGAAAGTCCTCAGTGAAGAAACCCCCCTCATACAAGTGTTTTGGCCCTCACCTTCTTACACTCCAAGGGGGTCTAAATTGGCCCTCCTAGGGTTTGAACCCATGTTGTTTGGGGAGTTGGGTTTCTTATCCACTGCACCAGCAACAACAAGAGTAAACTTTTCAATTCAGTATTTCCTTGTTTCTTCTATCCATATCCAGTGAGAACTTTTCTCTCCTGTTTCCCCAAGCATTTTTAAGGCCCTCGTTCTTGTTCTACTGGGGATGTTGAGCTGTCGTAGGACTTCATATGCTGATGTCTGTCAAACCCTTGTGCTCGGATTTCCACTACAAATACTTTTGCCATGAAGCCAGCCCTTTTTACTTCAACAGCCAGGTATGGACTATCCCAAGGGCATTAAAATCATTTTGTTTATTGGCCTTTTCTGCTGATTAACATTTCAATTCAGTGTATTGGTCATGGAACCAGCCTAATGGTTGTGTTGATCTACAGATATGTTGACTTCTTTTCCACTCCCCCCTATGACATCATCTTAAATGTAGTCAATTGTAACAGCATTTTAAAAGATAAACGAAACCTTATATCTTACACGTAAGCAAAGTTGCATAATTAAATAGAGAATTAACATTAAATAAAATATCACTCACATGCAGAATGACTGCGTCTCCCACATGGAACACCTTCATTAGAAATATCTGGTTCGAACCAAGTTCTTGACACAGTGTCAAAGCCCATCAACTTATTGCAGTACAATTCATTATTTGTAAACTGGTCTCCTCCTTCATCACACCGTCCTCCAAACACATACATAGTATTGCCCATTGCTGTAGCTGTATGAAAATCTCTCCATCTAGCTGGTTCACCCTTTTTTTTAGTCGGAAGAGAAGAAGAAACAGTGATCAGAACAGTTTGACATCACATGTTTCAAGTTTGATTAACTTTTATTCAGGGTTTTTACAGCTTTTGATGAAAAAAAACCACCATAGATCTTCCATAGGTCAATTCAATTTTCAAACATCACCTCTCTACCAAGGAATAAAATTCTTGAAGGCAAATCATAACAATAAAGAAGATGCTCAATTCAAAGAATGTACCAGTCACCTTGTTTATATTTTTAAAAGAGAGTTGACAAAACCTCAGTGAAAGCAGAATAGCTATGTTGCAAATTCCATAGACTTTCCAGAAAATCCATATTTGTATGAACCCTATTTATTGGACTGACATTTTTCAGTGAAGTATGTGATACTGACTCGACCACTTGTGATGCAACTATTTGTATCCTTCTTACATTCTGCGATATGAAACAAACTTTGGAGAAAAACAAAACAAATATCTTACACACTCTTCATGAAGAGTTAATAGTTATCCATGTGGGCTCTTGTAAGAAAATACAGGAGATTTCTCATAGCCAATCATTTATACACCCATTTTTATTCTAACACAAAAGTTTCTTCTTTCTTTATCAATAAACTTTTAAGCACCTTTTGGTGTCAGGTATTAACACAACAGTTACAAACAAAAAATCCCCTTTCTATCTCTTTCCATCTCATTTAAATCAGAATAAATAAATAAATAAATCAATATACCATACACAAACAACTGTTTCAGCAATCCTCATTTAGTTCGATCTCTTATCCAATATAAGATCAAACATCTATGTTATGTTCTATTATCAAATTCTATTTCACTGCAGTCTCTTTGGTACTTGCTTAACAAACTATTTTAAGTTTCATCATCTCTCTTCCTTTTTTTCATCAGAACAATTATGGATTACTCAGAGAGAATACTTTACATTCTGAATTCCAAAGTATACATCCCTGGCGGTTTCACTGTCACTGACACTGATAAATAAATATCCATAATTCTGCAAGATACAAGCTGTGCTTAGTACAGGGTTCCCACTCACTTTCAAAGAATATTTTTCGCGAAAAAGAAACCTTTTCATATAAAAAGAGTGGGTTAATCACAGGTTACCAAACATCGCCGGACGTCCGATACCGGTAACTACATTGCGATAGCATGATTTGTAGTAACAAAGATTACAATCAGGCGAGTTCTTTAAAATTCCAAGACTTTTGATTGAATTTCAAAATTCCAAGATTTTCCATATATATTTTAATTTTTCAACAAATTCCAAGGCTAATGTGAAAAGAGTGGTTCACTGTTTGAACGTTACAGGTCCATCGCAAATTTTCAGTCAACTCATAAGCACAAATTTCTAAACAAAGAAAAAATAACAAACAAAACAAGAAACAAACATACATTGGTGGCGATTGAGACCCACTGGTAGCTCTGTAAATCTACATAGTTCATATCATTAGAAAATCGATTAGTCTGGATGGAAAAAAGAAAATCAAATCAATTAATGCATCTTTATGATGATGGAAATCACAAGATTATTTCATTCTCATTCTCTTGACAAAAAAAACCCAACATATTTCAAAATGTGACATCTACAAAAATTCAGCAACTAAATCATTCCAAATAAATATTGAATACTGGTTCATGAATATCAAAACAGAAAAATGTCTGATCATAAATATAGTAAAAGTATTGTTTCAATAGGGGGTCCCAGTGGCTCAGAGGTATGGTTCTGGCCTTTGAAGTGAAAGGTACAGGGTTCAAATCCCAGTGGCGACAGTTGTTGATTTTCTTCATAAAACTCGGTATAAAGCTATTTGCCACTCCCCTGATCCTATGAAGGTAGGTGGGATCAAGAACCCAGTCCTATCAGAGACAAACTATAAATTCGGAGGTCCTGTGTGCAAGTTAAAGAACACTTGCCCGTTGGAAATCGAAAAGGCTGGTCAAAATTAATTCCTACCACGAAAAAGTCACAGTGGGATGATCACCTGCTTGGCCTAATATCTTGATCCAGAGTAAATCCGCCTCATAGAGCGGGCCCTAAACTGTTATGGTAACAGGGAACTGGATAAGAAAGAAAGATTGTTTCAATACAAAATATCTATAACTACCTAGTTCTCAGACTCCTTTCCCTTTCTAGTTCGGTTGTTTGTTTGTATAGGAGAAGAGAAGCACATTAGCATATATTGAGTTAATAAATTGAGAAAAAGATGAAAATCGTAACTCTTCTCTATATAGGTAGTTCATTAGATTTTTATTTCATTCCCACCCAAAAAAATTAAAGAGCATCCAGATTTTATTGAAATACTTACAAATTCTTCATAGCCAGCAAACACATACATGCAATGGTTTATGACACAGGCTGTATGGCCATCTCTTGCTTCAGGTTTTTTTCCTTTCACTTCTGGCATGGTCCATTTTCGTGTTGCTGAACAAGCAACAAACAAATAATTAAAAAATCGTTTATAAAATCTAAATAAAAGGGGAAAAAGAGTTAATAAAGATAATAATAAACAAACGTACAGGTTGTCTCTAAATTATTACCTGATAAAGAATTTAAATAACATCGCAAAGAGTAACAAAACAACAATGGAGGGCAATAATGAAATGAAATGACAACAGTTGTCTTACACTTACAGCTTCACAAAATAAAGTCACCGACAAAAGTGAGGAGCCGACACAAAAGAGAATTTGGAAAAAAACCTCCAAAAGAGAAAACATTTTGTACTGGTACAAAAACCTGCTTAAAGGGACAGTTAAGAGGGGTAGAAATCCTGTCTCAGAAGACCAGATTAACAACTTTAGGACCCGAAAGAAACTGGAATTCTATCCATACAAGGTGCAAACAGTCCCAACCTCTGGAACAAAATGACTGTCCAGTGTGTGTTGATTTTGCCTGGCTCATCCTAGAGGCATTATAGGGAAAATATATTTCTCTGACGAGGCAACATTTTTAATCTCTGAAGCAGTCAATCGACACGGAGTGCAAATTTGGGGGACCCAGAAATCAGACAAGATACTTGACCATTTTTCTAAGCGAAAACACCATAAAGTCGATGACCTATCTGGATATGTTAGAATTGTGTATGCAGTCCCTCAGTTTGATGCTTTCTCTCTCTCTCTTTAAGGGATTACACTGCTTTTGAAAAAAATAATTTTAATATCCCCTAAAGACCAGAAATAAAGGTATGGGAGTAATGCTTAGTATATGGAGGGCTAAAAAAGTATGATAAAAAAAACCCATTTCACTCATTGCCATGGAAATGGCGGCCATTTTGAATTTTTGTCTAAAATATGAGGTATTTTAGAAATCCAAGTTCTCCGAAACTAAACAAGATAGAAAACCCATTTTTGTTTTGTTAGCAACCTATACTATATTTGTAAACAGCTGAAAAAAGTTTTTTTTAAAGATATTGACCTTTTAAAATGGAACCCCAAGATTTGCGTTTCTGATTAGGTAATTTATGTCCAAGTTATGTAATAAGTCATAAACTTAAAAGAGTATCCCAAAAAAATTTCTTCAGCTATTTACAATTAAGTATTAGTAACACATGTGAAAGATTTCTGAGCTCTAGCATTTATAGTAAGAAAAACATTGGATTTGTAAAAAGCTAGGGGTGTTGAAAAATGCACATATGAGAAAACGGACTTGAAAGGTTGAGAAGACAGTAGAAAAATGAACAGGATTATAGCTAAATGAAGCGAGGTGAGATAAAAACGTTTCCGGTTTTGCACTCAGGGTGATTTCAACAATTTGAATATGTAAAAATCTCATTTTTGTTATTTTGGTTGAAAATCAACCCCTAAGCCGCTCGTCTCCCCCCTTAAGTTCCATGCCTGTCCCAGGTTTTGTAGGCTTCATGGATTGTCTCACACCACAGTTCTCTGTCCCTTGCTGTTGTGGTCAGTTCTCATGTGGTCAGACCTGTGAATTCTTTCAGTTTTTTTTATCAAAGTTAATCTTTGTCATCCTCTCACGAGTTTCCCACATATTTTACCTATCGTTGTTAGAAACTCATGTTTTTCCTTTCTAACTATGCGTCCCAAAAAGCTTAGTTGCCTTTCAATCACGTTTCTAAATAGTCTCGTGTTTTGGCAAGTTTGTTTTAGTACTTCCTCGTTTGTGTTGTGGGCAGTGCATGGTATGCGCTGCATTTTTCTCAAACATCACATTTCAAAGGCATCAATATTTTGTCTAAGTTCTTTTGTCATAGTCCAACTTTCATAGCAATACAGTCTTAATATCTTGATCCAGAGAATTCCAGCCTCAGGGTGTTGGCCCTACACTGTAATGGTAAAAGGGAATTGGATAAGAAAGAAAAAAGACAGTAAAAGACCTAAACCACCTGAAAATTAAGATCTGAGAGGCAGAGCCTCTGTGACACTCCCAATGTTGGAAAACACATGGAAGGAATTGAAACAGCATTTGGTGATGCTGACAGAAAATGATGACAATGATGAAAGAGGTATCAGTAAAAGTGCTAATAAATTTCTGACAATGTTAAAAAAAATATATGTTTTTAAGTGTAACCGTTTTTTAGACTTTCAGTTCTTTATTGGGTAATAATTTAGAGACACCCTGTATATCAGGCTTCTCTTCCAAAAACAAAGATTTTCTAAGAACCCTTTCAGTTAATTGACATTGAAGAGTTACCAAACATGCATAAACTTTATATGATCGTTAATAAGCAAGTTTTAATCTTGAGATATATTTTTTTTTAACATAAAATATTTACCTCCATTGAATCTATACAATTCATTACAAGGCCCTTTCCTGTCATTTCTGCCACCCCAGATATAGGCATTTTCATCATACTCTACAGCTGTGTGTCCGTAGCGTTGGTATGGGATTTCCTTCAATTCACTTTGTGTACGTTTAGATGGCAATGGTAGTAAAGTCCATCTAAGGGTAACTATTGTGGAAAAAGTTTTAAAGTTGTTAGTTTGACGCCCTTGGCAGCACATTTTAGGTCATATCAAAGGCAGGACCACCAACTTATAGACCATCTCCGATAGGACTGATTCTGACAGGGTCAGAGCCCTAAAAACTCTAAAAAGTTCAAAGGAAAAAATCCCAGTGTTGCTGCTGGGATTCAAACCCAGTACCTTCTCTGCACATGAAGCTAAAGCAATATCACTATGCTACTGCTACAATATCCCCTATTGTGCGGGGGAAAAAAATATATCGTTAAACAACAACCAACTGCAAATCATCTGTGTTATCATTACTTTTTTTTTTTCATCACACCATGTTTCATATTCTATTTCTCAGCTCGATTCAGTTATCTATATCTCCAGAGACAGGGCATCTGATGTTGATCTGGTCTATTAAAAAGTCATGACGACACCCACTATCATCAAGCTCTGCATGCAGTTGACAGATTATCCAGATGGTGCACAAAAATTTTTCAAAAATAACTGGATCCAATGCATTGTTGAAGTTACAGAAAATTATTGTTTCTTTGGATTATTTTGCAACAACAACACATGTTGCATTCAACAAGATGTCTACAAAAGCTTGGAATTTTGAAAATTTTAAACAAGGTAGGTTAACTGAGTGCTAATGAAATTAACACATCAATCTAAAATAATTGAATCAAACAAACAATTCAAAAACATAAAATCATTATCATTACTGCCTAACTTTAAGACTTTTAACAGTAAATTAAATCACCTGTGTTCAGCATATGTACATCTATAGGAAGAGTCTTTTCATAATCCTCCCCTGTGCAATAACCCCCAAAGGAAAATATTCTACCATTTATAGCAACTGCTGCATGATTAACTCTTTTTGGCCCTCCATCTAAATGAATTGTCCACCTCATGTTTTATTCCACAGAAATAAGCAATCTGTAAAAGAAAATAATAAACTGATTAGACCATATGTAAAATTATTCTATCACTATTGGCGATCTGTTGTCTTTGCCTCTCCCTCATATTGCTGCTGGCATGAGCTCAAATGATGAGCTCAAGGCTTAATGTTCTTGCCCGCAGTTTGACCACACCATCAATTCTCATGTCTAAGAACAATTATAACTACATCATAATGTTACCTGCAGTAATGCTGTTTATTAGAAGTTGGATATTGTCTGTACAAGAGCAACTGCCATGCAGGGATTGAGGGACCAGAGCAAAATCCCTGTTATATGCTTGTTTATTTGTTTGGTCGAACTTCATTAATAAAGAGCAGTGTTGGGGCCAGCCTTGTGTTCAGCCATGAAAGGCACAAAAGATACCTGCCATAAATGCAGGCACCCTGACCACCAAACACGACTGAACACAGAGCCGGAAACTCTTTGGATCAGAGAGTTTCAGATAAGCAGGTGATCAGCCCAGTGTGTCCACAACTCTTTACTGGCACCATGAGCAATACACTGGTCAGTATTAATCAACCCTGGGCACTTTTAGAATGGTAGGTACTATAATTAGATAGGTAAACTGGGACATTGGGCAACATGGGGCATATAAGCACCACTAGCTGTAACAACCCTAAAAAAATCTCATCAACTATGGGGACTGAGGGGCAATAGGATTTTTGATATTTCAGATTCGTATCTGAACATAATAATATATATGTAAGAGTAAGACTCTGTTACGTGGCCGGTAAATCTAATGCTAAAGTTTGACGCTCTCTCTCGTTACAAGCAAACAAACCATTCTAAAATAGTTTGGGCAAAGAAAAGGAGAAACATGTAACAATGCCAGAAAAAAAGCCAATGAGAAGAAAAGTGAATAAATACCCACAGCTACCAATGGCAAATCACCAAAGAAATAGGGTCACAGTCCCTTACTTACCGAGCGAATCGCTCCTCCGGATGGAGCTCAGTCGGTTGAATGTGTGTGACTCTATCTGGGTGTAATTACCTGGCAGCCATGGGTTCAATTCTCACTGCAGCCTAACAACATTTCCTCCCTTATGGTGACACTATCACATTTTCTTACCTTCTTTGGTCCTATCTATTTCATTCTAAATGACCACGCCTTGTTCATGACCTGTCACTGTGTTTTCATCCATTTCTTCTGTGTCCCTGTAAGCATGGGATCTTGCAGCATGTCAACAAAGAGGTCAAAACAGGTATACAGATCATGAACATTGCTTGTCTACGCATAAACGTGACGTTAATTGCCTCAGTTAAATATTTACCAAGGAAGACCAAATAGCCACATGCAATCATGAATACCACCAAAGGCTTTCCAAAGTCTCTTGATACAACTATCTGCTCAAAATCAAAGGATAACAAGATAGGTAACCTAAAAATAGCGAAACAAGCATTTCTTGTTTTGGGACAACATGAAATGAAGTGTGGTGAGTGGTGACAAATAGAGTGAAATCGATTAAATTCAAATCAATGGTTACAAATTCCATACTTTAAAAGACTTTCAATTATTACTGGCATTTAGACTATTGTTTTTCAACGGCCTATTACTGGTATGAAAACTATTACGTACCACCACACACCGAGTCATTCATTCATTAAAAATATCTATTTTTGGTAAAAAAATATTGCAAGTTGTGACTGTATGCTTTTAGTGGCATCGATCTCATTGCAATTCAGTATCTAACTGCTGTAATCTGCCATACATTGAAGTGTTAAAATTTATCAAGAAAATCATTGGCTCAGACTGGTACTCGAATAAATCTAATGCGATACCGGTACCTGTTCGATTATCTAGTTTGTTTTTGTTTTTATTATTGTTTGTTTATTCGTTCGTTGTTATTGTTTCGTTTTTTTGTTTGTTTGGTTGGGGTTTGTTTGTTTGGTTTTTTTTTTGGTTTTTTTTGTTTTGTTTTTTTTTTGGGGGGGGGGACAAACCAAATTTTAACACTAAAAAAAAATGCCAAAAAACCATAAATCTAATCGCAACTCACTCTTTTTTGCGGTCATTAATGTATAAATGATGAACATTTTCGTTTATAATGCAGGTCTACCTATATCATTATCAAGTTCTTGTCATTTTATCATCCACCGTAAGCACTCTAAGCAAAGGAAATAGAAAGGGAGTAAATCATCCGAACACGGTCCGTTCAACAAATCATTATAATAAGCGAAATCGTTATTAGCGTTAATTTCAATGGAGGAAAATGCAATGTCGTCAGCAATGAACATTTTCATGTAAAGTTTTATTGAAATGTAAAAGATCGTTGTTGACAAAGTCTGCACCTGATTTGTGTGTCCACGGAATTCTGAAAAGACAACAGAACACGTTTATGGCACAACAGATGGAGAACAAACTAGTCAAAATCATCTACCCGAGAAATCGTGAACCATGTGTTTCTAAGGTCGAGCCCAAAAAGTGTGCGTGTGTGTGTGTGTGTGTGTGTGTGTGTACGTGCGTGTGTGAGAGTGTGTGTGTGTGTGTGTGTGAGAGAGAGAGAGAGAGGCGTTGTAATTCACTAAAAAACACTAAAAACTTTTTACCGTCTAAAAATCTGTACGAGTATTATATAATATCGAATGAGCGTAATAAATGCCCAGCTATCGATACTCCTCAGCACTCTCGCACAAAAGCAAAATGTTTACAATCAATGGGCGCAGCTGACTGCTGAACAACAGATCGAACGTAGCTTGAAGCATTTGGGGTATGATGGATGCGTTTACTTTTACATTAACTGTTACTTACAGGGTTTTTTGCCTTATATTTTTCTGATTGATACGTTTGGCTTTGTGCGCCTATACTATAAAGGATGATGATCACCTGCTTGTCTGAAATCCTTGGATCCATAGTATCATCAGCTCTTTGTTTTGTTCACATGTGGTTAGATTCCCTGAAATCAGAATTATGGGTGTCTTGCTTTGTGGCAGAAACCGGAGCTGGCCATTGGCCATTATAACAGTGCATTGCAATATGTATGGGGTTTGATAAAACAAAGTCAGTTGGTGGGTCAGAGTAGTCTCATTTCATTTGTTTACACTATCTGTTCTTATTCTTGTTGTCGCTTTATGGTTTGTTTGATAAGAAATATATTCTTCTTTCTTATCCAGTACCCTTTTACCATACAGTGGAGGGTCCGCTCTATGAGATGGATTTAGACATTAGGCCAAGCAGGTGATCAGCCCACTGGGACTTTTTTGTGGTAGGAATTAATTTTGCCCGGATAGCGGCCTTTCGGCCTAATCTTCTTTATTTCCAACTGTCAGGGGTTCTTTATCTTGCATACAGGACCTCTGAATTTATTGTCGTGGGGG
>JARBEQ010036582.1:0-26078 GCA_030265355.1 Tritonia tetraquetra | reverse complement strand
AGAGAAATCCAGACTCATTGTGCTGGCCCTACACTGTAATGGTAAAAGGGAATTGGATAAGAAAGAAAGAACAAAACAAAACTGGAATCGAACCTAGACCGCCGGTATCTATTCTTCCTATCTGTCCACCAATGCTATAATATGTTGTCAGGTGACTTTTATATTGGAATGGCTTTACAATAGCGAGTATCACTAACTCTATGTTTTCTTGGTGCTTTCTCCCTTCTGTGATAGTATTTAAAATGAATGAATGAATAAATAAAAACAATGTGGAATTGGTTTGTTATGACTGTAAATAAAGAAGAGAAATGTTGATCGTTCAAATTCCAATTTGATCCTAGTTTTAGCCCCGATCACTTGATTTAAGTTTAAGTTGACATAACTCTCTCTCTCTCTCTCTCCATTTATCTATCTTACTCTTTTTATGGCGTTCTGTTGATATTTCTTTTTTTTTTGTTATTATTATTGTTCGACGTCACTCTGTCCCTGCAATTCAATTTCTGTAAGAAGTACATAATAAAAACACAGAACACGGCCGTTGAGAATACATTGAACCAGTAAGCGTATTCAAGTTTGGTGAAAGAAATCCCTCCACGATGACAATATCAATAAGCTCTACTCGTCCCAAATCCAATCTTTTGTGGGGTTTTTAGGGTAATGAAATCGAAAGGGAATCGACCAGCCCCAGTCAATGGCTGACTACGTGTTACGACAATCCACATGATTAGCTCAACAAATGATTACATTCAATGAAAGTGAAAAGGAATCCGTCCGTTACGTGTCGAAACAAAGTCTACAAAAGGAAAAAGGGGCAAACATTAACGTTCGTTTTTAATCTATTGCATAGTTGGATGAATACATGTATAGAGGGGTGGATGTAGAGAACCTCCTACTTGTGATAAACCAAGGTAGGAAAATTTTATGAGTGCCAGAAAAAACAGCCTTAGAAAGAAATGTGGAAAAGACGACGGTGGGAATCAAACCCCATTAGCTCAGTTGGTTAGGGTGACCTCGGTCTCCGGCTAGGCGGTGTTGTCTTACGCCCCGTGTGGGTTCGATTCACATCGTCGTCTTTTCCACTTTTCTTTCTAAGGCTATTTTTCTGTGTTTTCTGGAACTCATAACATTTTCCTACCTTGATTGATCATTCGCTGGTGCCTGCTCCCCTCCAAATCATTTATATATGTGATTTTTAAAATGGCTATTTTGAAATTTTGAATATAGAAGTCTACAGTAAATTGTCTGTAAATAAACGCCGATTATTGTTTGATTTGTACACACTTGTGCCGGGTCGGGTTAGTATACACACTGCCCTATTTCATCGAGATAGTTTTTGGACTGTATTCAATTTCATTCTAGGTGTGTAATATGCCCCATTCACATTGAGATTTAATAATCTTTTAACATGTGCGACTACTACTACTAAGTACTCTAGCACAACTTAAAACGTCTGTGTAGAGAATGATCATCAATATCAATACTCTTCTCTATGCTTCTTGATCCTGCTGCGCGGTCTGGGTGCGATGGACTAATGGACACTCGATGTGAATGTATAGGTACATATTATAATATTATTAGTAAAGCGCGTACGCTTGCGAGGGGTGAGGACAGACGCCTTTTTTATATGTAGAACTATAAATACTACAGAAGCGTCAATGAGGCTATGTTCCCTACGGTGGTGGTACTAAACAGATTTTTGTTTACATCAAACAAGATGGCGGGGTTGTTGCGAAAATGTGCACATGAAACATCGTATAATAATTCTAAAGAGTAACCTAGAAACGCCGCCATCGTGTTTGACGTAAACAATACATTTTTTAGTGCCATCTTTGTTGGACATTGTCATATCTGCTTACTTTATTATTTGTGTTTATACTAATACGTGTCAATCTGCTGAGGAGTTAACCGCTTTAGAATTAAAGTTAAAGACTAAAATCGTCAGTTTCACGCCCTATCGACACCTGAATTTGAAGATTATTATAATTCCAGAGGCGAGACCTTTCATCCTTTCAGCTCCGATAGGACAAACCCACAGCAAGAGTACATAATAATATTACATTACAGTATTATTACCAAATATTATCTACAATAAGAGATTCAACTCATTGACTTTTACCGAAGCCGCATGAAAGTTTAGCGTGTTCCCACACTTCTCTTATTGTTGTTTTGGTGTTCAATACTCAATACAAAATAGCATGGTCGTAATGCATTCTTTTATCAAAATTATATTAACTAAAGCCCTACACTGTAATGGTAAAAGGGAATTGGATAAGAAAGAAGATATTAACTAAAAAAAATATCGCACCAAAATCATAAAATGCATTCCATCTCATCTTCCCAGTGCACGCAAGGTGCAAGGGGAACTACTCTTAAAGTTCCTCACTCATTATATAGTAAAATATGCCGAGTTGACCATCTCATTGCAGATAATCGTTGGTATAACTACTGCGCTATCCCTTGGCCCAGACACACACACTGAGATTTATTACAGCTCTGCGTTAAAAGTTCAGCAGCACTACCTAGCGATGTCGTTATAAAACAATTCAAAAGGAAATGGTAACACAAGCTTAGACTTGATGGTTTGGCAATAGGTAATTCTTCTATCTCTTGACAATTTGTTGCGTCTCCTTGCTTCACGTTTTTGTTCCTTGGCTGGCCTTATTCAGTACCTCTAGGAACGTTTATAAATCAAAATAATAATAAGGAAGACTAGGTGTTCTGTCAGTGTGCCAGACACACCCAATCTCATTCATGGCCTGATGTTTTTACCTCGAACAGTCTACTGCTACTACCTACCTCCCTCCCTTTCTGTCCGTCTTATAAGATAAAAACTAAAAATGACTTGAGGGATAAAGTGGCAAATCCCCGCCCGTAGCCAAAAGGGTAACATTGATAATTTGATTATTGGCCTTTTTATACTGATCAGAGTATTTCTCATGGGACCAGTATGCACAGCAGTCCGATAAACCTTCCTAACCAAGGTTGTATCTTATCCATATATCAATATCAATGAATAGTAAGAATAAAAGCATGGCTGGGTGCTGGGTTTATCTAAAGCAAGAGTTGTTTTGTTATCTCAAGTCTTAGTGAACTGCACTTGTAGTATAAGTAAGATGGGCATGGCTGATTCCATGCTCCTCTGAAATCCTTGGACCGGCTCATGGTGGTTATGACGCATTCTGTCTGATGTGTATATATGCCCGATGTGTGCCATTTTGGGTGGAATAATATTTGTGCATTTTCACCAACTATTCCACTCACATCAAACCATCAGTTCTCTCATCTTTGTGCATGAGAATCTATGACTATTACTGGTTCATTTCAAAACACTGAATTCTCTTGTCAAAAGAGAAGCGTATTCCCACATAAAAAGACAAAGGTTGAGTTCAAAGAAAAAGGCACACAAGAACATACCAGAAAAACCCTCTAACCAACAGCCAGATATGTATTAATATTAGTATGTATTTAATATTTTTTTTTAAACCCCACAAATCAGTCCCTGACTTACCACAAGCAAACACAAGATCAAATGTTGAGTAACAATAAAGAGGAATGTTCATCAGAGACCATTTAATACAACAGATCTTTTTACACAAATTTTTAAAGAAACATATATACCCATACATCTTTTCTATTTCTTTTCTCATTCCTTTTTTTTCTTTAATCTTTTTTCTCACCACATCTCAATTCACAAATTCTCTACAAAAAACATTCTCTCACTCTCATTGTTCTCATATGAAACCGTAACATAATCCAGTCTATCATCATCACCACATACACACAAAGACACAATGAATCAATATCAACTCTGATCAACATCATTAATTAGTAGTACACTTTGCTTTACACTACTTCTCTCCACCAACAGAAATTATAAAATTTAAGATGGATAAATTCCTGATGAAGATGATAAATTCCAGAATTCTGTTGGTACAATAGGCACTGGTGCGTCTGGTTTTTAAATCAAAAGTACAAACAAACAAATTGAATATAAATAAGAGAACACGAGAATATCATCATCTCACAAAATATGTCATGAACACAAAATATTTTTTAGAATAGAAAATTCAGCCATTAACAACAGTGACTCCTCTCAAATTCTGTTTTCCCTACAGCTAGTTATTATGTTGAAAAAAATTGTTAAAAATGTAAAAGATTTAACAAATCAAATCGTCGATAATAGAGCACTAATGTGTAACTAAGTACTTGGAATTTTAAGCCTTTACAGAGAAAATTACTTTAAAAAATAATTAAGTCTTCCATACAACTTCGTAAAACATTTTGTGAAGAAACCCAAATATTTTTTTAAAGAAAATCCTTTCAGCTGCAAAGTATAATGATATAAAAGAAGTTACCACCTCTAATATTCTAAAAACCCTATCGCAACCTGATTCACTCATTAACTTTCAATAATCATGTCAAGTACAAAAGAAAAATAAAAAGACAGATATTCATCAAAACAACCATCACTTCACAGATATTCATCAAAACAACCATCACTTCACCCACTCCATGATTGATAAACATTTGTTTAGATTTCAATTTGTGCTATCAAAAGAACGTGCATACCGATATCTTGACACAGACACACAAACAGTGATCTCCACCCAAACACCTGTTGATCCAATCTGCCACGGTCTGGTCTAGTAAGAACCTGTCTTATCAAGGTCAATTCTCAAATGAGTCTTGGGAAAGTATTCTGCGATAGACCAGCGTCCTATCCAGAAAACGACAAATTGTCACTTGTCTGTTTCACGCCACCGAAACCGGGTTAATCTACGAGCCTTAAAGGCTCTTAGGGACATACTTTCAAAAAAATCAAGGTCAGCCAAAGAAGACACCTATTCTTGTTGTATTGACAAGAAATGTCTGATTGTGTCTAAATTCTGCCAGAGGCCTAATAAATTTGATTCAGTTCAATGGGGTCTTCACATGCTATCCGAGACAGACATATATACATAATATATATAACATAGGTCCCGCCTTTAATTACCTCATCATATCAAAAAGAGAAAAACTTAAAGTAATTTGTGTCTTGGGTGGAGAAAACACGACACAACGAGACAGGCACATAAATGAATGTCTTGGTCTGCAGTCAGGCAAAGCAACAAATGTCAACATGAGAATACTTGTTTCTTACGCAAATTACACACCAACAACCGATCAAATGTATTTCAATATAAATCTGATTTATGCGTAAAAGGTTTACTATAATGGTAAAAACGTAAACATTATTACCATTTGCTCTATTCCCATAGATTCTGTACAATTTTCATGCTTTGTGTATCATTAAGTAATACACTCTAGCACGGATATAACGAAATTTCAGGGACAGCACAATGTATTTCGCTATATCGTCAAGTCAATGATAATAATAATATAACAAAAACTCCAGACCAAAAATTCCCTTCGCTATACTATAACAACTAGTTTCGTTATATGCGTGTTCGCTGTATCTGTGCTAGAGTGTATAACCATACACACGACACACATGGAGGGAAGAGATGGGAGAGCAGAGAAGAGGGAGTCAGAGAGGAAAGAAAGAGAGTGCAATTAAAAGTAAAACATAATGGGTATGTAACAGTGATCTTGCAGCGCTTCTCTTTGACATCACTTTACACACAATCTTGTTTCAATATAATACAATACTTCACATTACAGACAGAGGAAGCTCACATACAATCCAATTGTTTTCCAATGTACAATAAAAGAAATCTTACAATTTGTTCTTTTTAAAAAAGCAAACCATTTCCCATGTTATGGAGGAACGCCAAAATAATTGATAGCATAATAGGTCAATATGTTTTTCAGGTATGATCATGAATTCATAATATAACCTCCCCTTACCCTTAAGACAGACTGACGGATGAGATTTGTTTTATGACAGAGCTGCCAACCATACCTGTGTCACAGTCTTAAACCCCGATGATAAAACATTTATAGTGCTTTTCATTCACCGAAGCAGTTGCTTGTCAATCATGGTTTCAAGAGGACGAGACGACGATAGGGGTGCCTTTATTTAATGCAGCAATTGATTGCTGAGGATAAGTCTCATGATTCTGGATTTATTGAATGAGGATGAAAATGAAGATGATTCATCCGCTGAGTTCGACTCATCTAGACTTAGCACAAACATCGTTGATGGGGACTGGCTGGAGTGATGGTATTCTTTCTTCATTTTTTCATATTCAACTAATTAACATACTAAGTTTGTAGTTCCATTTAATTAGACAATAGGCAATCAAGAAAGTGGGGTGAAAATTTGACTCAAATTGGTTGAAAAATAAATTTCTTAGGATCCGTTTTGTATGTTCAGTCGCTAGTGGAAAAAAACTTGGTAGATTCAGTGTTAACACGTACATGGCAGATCAGGACTGATGCAGCAAAATTTGTTATCATATTCTGATTTTAAAAATATCATAATGGTACAGCTGACTCTCCTTTATCAAATGAAATGCTGGCCAAGACAGAATAATCATGCTCTTATAGCATTGTCCCTCCAGAGATCTGCTAGGTAGGTTCTTTCGTAAGGCACATGGCCAACAACCCACACATGTTCCACTGATAAACTTCGGATAGAACATTCTATTTCTGATCATTTACACAAAACTTACGACCATTTGATTTCCAGAAATTAAGCTTAAATAAATTTGAGTTTTAGCAAATCAAAAAGGTCTGAATTTCTTACAGATATTTTATTTGTTTTCATGACAGCTTACTAACTCACCACACTTGTGTCAAATTTGGCAACAAACTGAGAAAGCCTGTTACTAATTATCATATCTCATTTGAAAGAAAAAAACGTTCTTTTTTGGACGAGGAAAGATTGGAAATGCAGATAAGATACATTGTCTTGCATTACGAGTAGTCAAACTATACTAGACAAGGCAATATCTGCGATGAAAAAAAAAAGAAAAAAAAAAAAAGATTAAAACAAAATCAAACAACTCAAAAAAAAATATTGGTGAATGCATTTCAAATTTATCAAATGCGTATTTGACATTGGTGACTTCATAAATGCTGCTTATTCTGAGACATGAAAAAAATCCAAACCCCAAACAAAAACACAGTCTAACCACTTGATAAAAGGGAGTATCAACTATACAATTCTGTTTTGCAGTGCTCTATGATTGATTCCTGTGTAGCCAGGAGAGCAATTGTTTAAAATTTCCATAGCTAGTGAATACTGGTTGGCAGCTTCTTAATATAAAATCACATTGACTAATAAACATACAATCTGAATTTCATTTATAGAAGGAAAAAGAGACCACTTTTAAAAGCATTTCCACAAAGAGAAAATAACCAACATATGGCATAAGATTAATCCCTGAAATGGCCAAATATCAAATTTTATATTTACATATTTCTTCAGCCACATAATATTATTCTTTACACAAATGGCAACATTAAAAGAGGTATTTCCAACTAGTTGATTAATCTGAAAACCCCTATTTTATCTATCAGTGAGTCGAAAAAGAAAGGCTGAGAAAGATAGGGCAACTATTCATATACCCATAGATATTTTTTCCCTAAACAAATCAAAAACAAGACAAAGCAATGTGAATAATGATTCCCATATTTGTTTTGAGACATCAAGCACATAACAGAAGTATGGTCGTGTAGATGACAGGACAAATTAAAACAAGAAACAGAAGAAGGCGCTTGTTCCCCTTTAACTAAAACAGATGGTTTAAAACTAAGGATAAAACATAAAATTTAAGTTTCCCTTCTGTCATAAATTTTTTGCTCTATGTTCAAATATCTTTGTGTGGAATTGGGAAAAGTAAAACACTGCAATAAATCACCAAGACATGAACTTAAAAAATTTGTACCAACAACAACAGTGGTAAGAATGATGCGCTGGATTGGAAAACAAAACTTAAAACAGGAAAACAAGAAAACAAACAGTAGTTTGGATCAATGTTAAGTGCCGACTCTGGGCCGCTTTGGTGACGGGGCTATCACATCCTCTTCTTCTTCCTCTTCAGAATCTTCATCAGGGTAGTCGACCAGACCCTTGAGACCAGGCTGAAAATGTTAAGAATTAAAATCCAATTAACAACAATAATAAATTATTTTTGTTCTTATCCGTAGCACATGTTACAGCTACGCAACGTTGTGCCCAGCTCCATGTCCAGCATTGCTAAACACAGAGCTGGAAAAAAATCTGGATCAGGTAAAGAAGGCAAGCCAGTGATCAGCCCACTGTGCCCAAACCTTAAATGGCATAACGAGCGTCACATTTTTAGGTGTTGCCTAAATTTTGGCCATAACAGAGATAACCTCCTAGGTCTACCTCGTGGTTTAGTTCCTTTAGGCTTTCACTCAAATATCCTTTTAGGGATTCTCTGCTCATTCATTTTATTTACATGCAATCTTAATTGACTTACTTCTATTTTTTGTGTGTTCTAAACTGTCTGTTTTAACCTCTATCATCCGAGTATTCCTCGTTTTGTCTCTTCTAGTTTTGCCCAAAAATGTCATTCCTGTTGCTTGTAATCTACTTTTATCTCTGCTGTCCAGTACAAATTTTTTTTAGTTGTCTTACTGATTCTTTGACTGCCAATCACAGTCAGTGTAAAAACAGGACATCTTTGAGGAAAAGTATGACATTAATCAAGAGAAGGTTTAGTATAGAAAGCAATTTATTATCTTAGATTATCTGTTCACAGTGGGTTGATCACCTGCTGGGCTTAATACCTTGATCCAGCTTCATTGTGCTGGCCCTACACTGTAATGGTAAAAGGGAACTGGATAAGAAAGAAAGAAAGATTATCTGTGCAGCGGACTCACCGTTGTAGTTGTGACTGCATTGCTTTGCGATTTGATAGCATCAGTGGCAGTGGATGTTGGTGTGGATGTAGTGGAAACGACTGTGGTCGAGGCAGTAAGAGGAGAGGCAGTTGTGGCTAACAAGCCACTGGGTGGTGGTGATGATGACGGTGGTGATGAAGAGTTTGTACTACTACTGATGTTGGTGTTGGTTGCCAGCTTGTTGGCTGTCAGCACATTGTTGCTATTAGGTGAGGTATGAGGCGTCAATGGAGCTAGGCGGCCTGGAGACTGAGGTGAAGATGGGGGACTACTAGTGGGGGAGCCCGGGGATGCAGGGTTGGTTGGGGACCCAGGGGAGCCGGGGGAGTCAGGCATGCCTAGCAGAGAGGATAATGATGAATTGCTCCCAGTCTTGATACTGATGCTGATGGAGGATTTGCTGCCTGACAAAAGTCTAGGGGGCGAGTCGCCAAACTCGGGCTGGTTCTCTTTTGCTGTCGAACCAAGAAGAGAATACCATGGTAAGAATATAAATGAGGAGTGTTGGTCACTTACAGATTCAATTTGAATAAATTAAACCTAACCTTATATGATACTAATAGTACCAAAATGTATAATGTTGCCGAACATTTAAATTCGCACCATAAAATCTATGCAGGCAATACTAATGACAGATATTAAACAGTGATGATAGCTAAAAGTGAAAAAGGAGGAAATTCCATCCGAGTTCTTCAAGTCACAATGATAGTAGATAATATCATCATCTATAGCTAAATAAAGAAGTAAAAACCCACCAATGCTGCCATTGAGTGGAATGCTAACAGTTTTTGTATTTCTTGAACAAAAGGAATGTTTTTTGTGCAAACTGGGCACCATGAGTGTGATTTGTTTATCTGAGGTCATCACAAGCCACGTGTTTTGGTAATTCCATACAATCCCTTTGCCTACTATATCTGCGACATCCACTATCAAAGTACCCTCACTGTCAGACAATCCAACCGTCACCACACAAATTTGATTATATTTCACTGTTACAATTGCTAGTCTCCAGCCATTCGTATCTGTCTTATTATTCACTATCATTGTTTACCAGCTTTCAGCTGGGGGAGTAATTTGCGATTGACGAGTGCCCTATCTAGAGAGTGCAGCAATGTCACTGGTCCACTGTGCTAAAGAATCAGGGATAAGCCCCCACACTTTAGACCACCTTGTGCAGTAGGCCATTAACATACAATAATAATAACATTGAATGCCTACTATGACTTTGCAGGACCGCAGGAAAATCCTTGGATGTCCCTCAAAATTAAACTATCTATTCTATCACCACTGAATAAAACTATAAAAGTTACATGCGTTAGTGAGGTGACCAATGGTGCTATGTACCAGTTTGTACATAAATGCCAACTAAAAAAAATTCATTTCCAAAACAATCATTCAAAACAAATGAATCTCCAACCCTCACAGGGATACCAGGTGCAAAGTGCAAGTGAAGTTGAGGTATTTGTATCTAAAAGAGGGACTTTAAATGTATCAAATTCAAATATGATACGAACGAAAATTAAATTTCTAAAAATTCTTTCAAGGTTGGGAAAAAGTTCTTAGGTGGAAGAATTTTACAAAAATACATGCAAATAAATTCAAACAATTTGAAAATGTTATCAATTAAATGATTTGGGAATGAAAGTTAAAATGGCATCTTTGTTATCATTTCTCTGATATCACCATTCCCTTGTTAGGAAATACACTTCAAGACTAAATAAAAATATTTGATAAATCTTTCAGTGGAATGAATTAATCTAATTCCTTTACAATCGACAATTTAAACAAAAACTCGATATAATCCATGAGTTGCCAGGGGGTATAAAACTAACAACTTTAAACTGAGATATTCTTCTTGCCTCGATGTAAACAACCGATGACTTGTAGTGTAAACAATGATGTCTTAGTTTCTCTGAACACCCCTTTTAACATTTAGGCTGAATGTAAAGACAGTTTTACCAACAAATTAATTCCTATGGATAACTTTAGATGATTGATTAGTCATGATTGGTAAGGGTAAGTAGGACAACAAATCCCATTTCCAGGTCAATTTAAAGGAAAGGCTGATAACAGGTAAACACAAAAGTGAAAACAGATGACTGATTCAAGATCATACAGAGACATTGAGATGGCTGCAATCCATGCTTTCTGGACAGATTGATTGCTCCCCTGGTGCCTCCAAATTTTACTTTACAGGCAGGTAGCATCCCTGAGAAAAGTACATTACGATCCACTTTCATTTATTGACTAGCTATTAACACAACAAACCTCCGTTGAGTAACAAAATCAGTCTAGAAACTGAAATATGTAAAGTTATCAACACTGACACTAAAAACAATTAAGGAAAATGTTGACTACTTTTCCATCACAGAATGCAAAGAGGCTGAATTGCACCTGAGTACTTTGGTCTAAATAAAGTAATATGACTCTCTGATCATATTAGTACTATTCAAGAAAACATGATGCCTGATCAAATCAAATCAAATTTGAACCATGCCCAAAAGAGCATTCAAAATTCATACAGCTGTACAACTAGATACACAAAGGAGCTCATAATAATAATAGAAAGACCAAGCAAGCACTCCTGGCTCAATGTGACCCTACCTTTTTTATTTTCCCAAAGCTTGTGTATATGATCTAAATCTGAATCCAATTTAGTTTTCAGCAACTCAGAAGTGCTCTCGTTTTCCTCATTGTCCTCTTCTTGACTGAACCACATTTCCTCCTCCTCGTCAAGCGTTCTTGCATCCCGCCTAAATCGATTATTTCTTGTAAGGGTTGTATGACTGAAATTAACCAAGAACAGATGTCATATACTTTACTAATAAAAAATCCCCCAAAAACCACAATTTTCATTCAGCTCCTTATATTTCACATCCATGAAATAAAAAAAATGAAATTATTTTTCCATCACAACATAAGCAAGGAAAATAACCCAAGGCCCTAGGCTTTTTTCAAAACATATATATAAGTGTAAAATAGCCTTGCCATGACACAAGGGACTATGTGACCAATTTGTTAAACAACCCTTTACATAAAAAGAGTTGTTATAAATATTTTTGCCCCATGAATTATCTATGGCATGACATACTTTCTTCACATACACCCAGTTCTGTAAAATACTTTACATGTACAAGCAGTAGATATTTAATGTAAGAATCACTGTCATACAAATTGTGTTGGAAGAAATATAAAGAGAAACCAAACCTGACAAATAGTGAAAAAATTGAGAAAGTAAAATCCAAATTCAAAAATTAAATAGCACAGAATCAAAAACATATAACATAAAATTGCTTTGAAGGATTTCAAACACAATAGTTAAATCACCATTTCATATTCTGTCTCAAAACCTGTAGTTAAAATTTCTCTTTGTTGACAGCATTGCCCTATCAACTTTTGCTGTTACATTTCTTTTAACATTTAAAAAGTAAACAAAATATAACACAAGACACAAGTCATTAACCCCCTCACTGTCATCAAATTTTCAAGTGAAGTTGTAAGCACCTACAAAGATAAGCGAAAATAGTCAAGGGACCTTGCTAGAATTGTTTAAATGCTCAGTTTTTCCAGGACCATTGAGAAAACATTGTTAATAGGGCGGCCCAGAACAGATTTTGGCAAAGCGGTAAAGGATGACAGAGTATTAGTTGTCTAGTAAGATGGAATGATATCATTTCCATTCCAAATGGCCAAATAATAGAATAAAAGGTAAAACAATGTAAAATGAAAACATAATTCAAAGGCAAGACAAATTGATTAGATAAACATAACATCTTCTTATTTCATCTTTTCTAAAAGCCAACGTAGGATATGTCCAGTGGCACATGTATCAAATGATTTCACACAACAGGATTGGGTGTCAATTGAGGGGCTCAATTTAAGAAAGAAGCTAATGACTGAAACTCCCCAACTTTAAGTGTGTCATGTTGCAGAGCAATCATATATGAGCATAATTCATGAAGTCTACTTATGACTATCAACATATTATGGGGGCATTAAGCACTAGACAGTGACACTTTACATGATTGTAATATATAAAGACACTTTACATGGCTGCAATATCTAACGTCAGTTTTACGCCTCATTCAACAGAAAGAAAGGCAGTTCTGTGCATCTTCAGGACAGAGCCATGAAAACCCTGAAATGAACCCCCAAAAATTCCAACGGCAACTGATTACACTATGGACGCCCCTATCCCAATATCTACAAATAAAATAAACAGCAATCATTATAACTATAGGATGTCTACATACCCAGACACTGCCAAGCAATGACCTCTCCTAAATCAAACTGAGCGCAAACAAGGGAGTTTATCTACCAGCTAATTATAATTTTAAGCAAGGAGTAACCGGTAATCAAATGAAATAAGCTTTCAAGAAAAAAGGAGAACAAATTAACTGCCAGCCTTGCAGCCACACATACACTGGTTAAAGCAGAAAATATTATTCATCCACATCACTGTCAACATTTAACAAACTTCCAGTCAACAGATTAGAATAACAAAACAGCAGCATCGACTCAAAAACGATTGAATACCCATCTGAATCGTCATCTTCCAATGCTCCAAGTTCATCCACCTTTCTCATCCCAGAAGGCTTCTTCATTTTACGAGCTGATGCCTTAAATAAAGGGCTATCAGAGGCCACGATGAATAAGACAGACAGAGAAAAGAATATGTAAATAGCATATATTTTCCACATATCATATGACCAATCATACTGATGGATCATCATATTGTTAACGGAGAGCAAGAACTGAATACATATATATTTGTGTCACAGTCGAATTCTTTGACACAGATAGATAGAGCAGATACTCCCATCTATTCTTTAGATCTCAACTCGATATCTACCAATAGTTTGTGATTTTTGCCAGAGATAGATAATGACTCTTGGAAAAAACAGAACAATCAAACTGTCACCAGTTTTCGCATTTACGCCCCAACACTTCTAGATGATATAACATTGAATATCATTATTCTTATACTATGTATTCTATTTGGACTGTTCTTACATGAAATAAATATCTCACCTATCAAAGTCATGCTTGTCTCGGTTTCTCTCCCTCTGCCCTCTCTCTCTCTGTTGGTCATATCTCAATTTGAGAGTTTCAAATGTTTTCACATACTGGATTCCCTCTAACTGAGTCTGGAAGGTTTCTACAATGTAAGAGCTTAAAGTTTTGATGTCCTCCTGCAATGAAAAAGACACCAACATTTTCATTATCTAGCAGATGTAAAAGTGTGAATTGCAAACCTCTGCCAACCTGAGCTCACAGGTAGACAGGACAGATGTACAGTGGGTCTAGCACAATCTGATCAGTAGTTCTCAAGATACAGTATAAATTATTTAAAATCATATTATCTTCTTACAATGTCAAAAGAGTTCTAAAGATTGAAGTTTTACGCCTTTTTCAACATATAAAGGTCATATCAAAAGAGGTACACTAGACAGGCCCCTGTCCTGCGCGTTTGAAGTCGAGTGACTTGACCAATGTCTCATTTTAACTCAGCACTCAAGTGATTAAACATGCTGTACTGTACATAAGGTTCAACGACAACTTGAGTTGCAGATTGATAAGAGTAATTACTTTATTAATTACTGTATTCAACAAAAAGATAAACACCCTCAATGGAGTATTATCACTATTCATTTTTAAATAAAATGTACAAAACTTAAAAAAAAACAACTAAAACTTAACTGTGTATAGAAAAGTTCAAATACACACCACTTTAATGAACTCAAACAACTCTATCATTGCAGAGTTGATGAGATTGTATCTGTCACCATTGGCAAGGAAAGCATCCACAATTGGCCGAATGAGATCCCCTTTGATTATATATTTGTTGTACAATTCCTCTTTCAGTCCAATGATTTTTCTACAAAACCTTAAGGCACCTGAAATAAACATAATAGAACTGAACCTATTCTGTTCTCAAAACAAAATTTCAAGATATTTTCATCTGTTTCGGAACAGCATTATATCCATGGACTGACTGTTTTCATTTGGTACAAACCAAAAACACCAGCATGAATGCAAATTCTGAAACATAACAGGCATTTTATACCTAATATCAAAAATGCTCCCCATCACCATTCAGTGTCAATTACAAACTAAAACAACAAAATCATTTTACATACTTTAACATCAAAACTTAAATAATAAAGGGGAATATTTTCAAATCAGCAGACATGTATTTGTTTGACCATGCCCCTTTAGAGGTGCTGGTGGTCGAATGGTTAGCACGCTGAACCGGTCAGCGCTGTCAAGCTACATTGATCGTGATCAGTGTCTGGACGGGTGACCACTCGGGCGTTGTGCCCTTAGGTGAGGCATGTAACTCTGCTTACCTCACTCGACTCAGGTGTACAAGAGTACCCGGCCGAGGGCAGCGAACTATCTTGTCAGAATGCTAGTGCTGAAGCGCCTAACAGGCAAATTGCACTGTATACTCCTCATGGAGTTGAGAAGGATAGAGGAGTGTTATGGTCTGCCGGGGGTAAACGATACATTGTGAAGTGCATAGAGCATGATGAACTTCGTGGATATGCGCTATATAAGTGCTATGCTTTACTTTAATACTGCCAGGCAGTTGTTCAGCCAAACCCGGGTTCAGTAATAAATGGCCACAACAAACATGCAGCCAAGCACCCCAAACATTCATGTACAGCTGAATACATGGTTGGAACTGCTATGGATCAAAATTTGGGACAAGATGAACGAATCAAGAAAAAAATTAAACATGAAAAGACAAGACAATAATTAAAACAAGCAGTAAGCGAGTAAATTATTATGAGAATTTCATGGAATAGTGTGAACTATGTGGTAAGGGGCAAGCACCCAATAATCAATGAGGAAAACTCAAAACAACACAACCATATATTTACAAGCCTTGAATAAAGACCCACACAATCTAAATCCTTCTTAGACCTTGTAAGACAACCCTAATACCCACATCAAGCATTTATAAAATGTGGGAAATAATCAGGGGGAAAAGCTTTAAAAAACTTACATAGGACAAGAAAAGAATGCCTTGACTTGAGAAGCACTAGCACTCGCCGCAACACATCTTTGCTGATTACATAGTTTCTTATATGGTATGTGTGATGTTCAACACAAAATGTCAACAATTCAAGAATTAGACCAAGCAGTTGTGCACTCTGATAATCATCTGTAATATAGACATAAGTGTTAAAGCATAGTGATACATATACATCTAACTTTTGTTACAAATAAAAGAAGCGCTCAAGGTAAGAATAGCTAATAAAGTTAGTGACAGAAGAATTTGCCCAATACCAGGGGCATTTCAGTCCGCTTACATAATTTTAGGCTTGTGATTTGTTTTAAAAAATCATTGGAATTCCTCATCCCCCAAGGTAAGAAACAACATGAGGTTTCATAATATTTTCCTTCCCCATCTATTTCCCTGGGCAAAATTACAAAACAATAGTGGAGAAACTTTCAAAAACTTTTCCAGTTTTTCAAGATAAGAGGAAAACCCTGAAAAATACATCTCACAAAGAATTTTGCAAATTTCTATCCATTTTCACAGCACGAAATATGAAGCACGAATTATATCATTTAGCATGATCATGTAACTTACCCCTGCTAGGAACATTGTCAGCTGTATTTGCAAATAACGGAGCTGTTAAAACATGCATGCTATGTTTGTAAAAGAAATTGAGGAATTCCGATTTTTCTGTTTTCTGTGGAAATCAAATATAAAAAAGTATTTAAAAAACCATACACTATTTATTACCCTTGGCCCTACACTGTAATGGTAAAAGGGGATTGGATAAGAAAGAAAGAAAGAAGGCTATTTATTACAATAAATACAATTTTGTAGAAAAACTTGTTTGTGGCAATCAAAATTGGAAAAAAAGAACCCCAAAACAACCAAACAAAAACAAAGATAACTAATTAAAAAATCATTTTTAGAATACTGTTATAACAGAACAAGATTGGCGAGCAGAGGAAATGCTAAATCCCAAAGTGTTTGGTGTTTTACATGTAAAGAGACTTTACTTAGTATTTAACTTTAGAATTTTATCACAAATAATGGACAATTGTCACCTATGTTGTTAGTACAGTAGAGACATATCTGCTTAAGTGCATGCATGAAAGTAACCTTTATCATCTTTACTAGTACAAGCTTACAGAAATGTATACAACGCATCACAACTGCAAGTATGAGCCAAAAAGAGATGTTAAATGAGGCATTCAGTACATAAAAAATGACTTACACTGGCATTGGCAAGCATGTTTTCCGGGTCCAGTAATAACCGTAAGATGCCTATCAACTGCACAGCTCCACCAAGCTCTGAAAGATAATTTTTTCAGACAGGTAACCTTAAACTTCTGTAAAACAGGACTCTAATGCAGAAAAACGGGGCATACAAGGAAAGAATGAAGGAAAATCAAAAGTACACTAAAAAATACAAAACCTTTAACAAATCCCCAAATTGAGTGAAAATAAGCTTAAATAAGGAAGGTTCACCATAAACAACCCAACAAAAGTTGCATTGTATCTTACCTGGATCAGAGTCATTGATCATCTGTTCTATAACAAGATTAATAAGAAGTTCATCCTGAAAACAACAGAAATTAAAAAAATCATCAGGCACACAAAAAACACCCAAGACTGTAAATACAAGTAAACATATATATGTGCAAATTAAATACACCCAATATGAATCATAATGTTAATAGAGATTGAACATAATGAAAAATATTCTTTAAAGGTAAAAAAAATATATGGTGGAACTACTCAAGGAAAACAAAATTGACTTACATCATCAACACTAATGCTCTCGTTGATGATAAATTCACGAACCATGGACGGACTAAACTCAACGATGTAGGAGAAGATATCTATGGCAGCAAGCTTCATTTCCTCATCATCCAAACCCTTGAAAAAATCATAAATAAAAAGATTAACAGACTTGTGAATTTCAATAAATTCAAAAAAGATTCTTAACTTTTATTTTGCATATAATAATACAATTTTGGAATGTTGGTAAGAGCCAACACATTCACCTTGTAGTTTTTGCCCCCTTTATCCATAATATTTGTCACAAAATTATGATAAATAACAAACTGATATATTCAACATTCATAACAAACAAAAGTTACATCATAAAAATATATTGTCGTCATTGTAATTTTTTGTCACTGTCTGTCCCCATCTTCAATGTCATTGGATTGTTGGCATTTCAGCTTAGGAGTCAAGTTACGAGTGTTTGGAAAGCAGTAATAGCAGTTTGTGCACAAATTTAGACACACATTACAATATGTAGAATGTGACTGGTGTTGACACTTGTCGAACATTGATAGGCATTAGAGAGCATATCTATGTCGTTGTGGCTTACTAGAGTAGAGAACTAGAGCCAGACTAGAACCGTTCCAATTTTGCTCGTTTCTGGCAAGCTTGCAGTGACACTGTTTTTGTTACTATGACTCGGAAGAGACTAAAGGGAAATAATATAAATGCTCTCTATCACGTCAAGTTAATTAGCAGCCTCCATAGTGAGTTGTATACTGATTCTACAAAATATTTTGGCAAAGTCAGTTAATTATCTAAATGCTTCTTAAATTCAACGTCAATATTTCTGTTGCTGGAAAATTATTACACTTAGATGCATTTAACAGTAACTAAGATAACTGACAATCGCTGAAGAACCATAAAACATACCAAGATGATTTCTATTGACGTTAATATCCCAAGATTTGACAATGTCTGAAAAAAAAGGTTAAAAAAAATATAATTAATAACAACAACGGAAAAATATAATCCATTATTTCAATTTCACAGACAACTACAGGAATTTCAACACCAAATTTTTCTCAACACAAAAAAATCTTGTAATTTTTCCCTCCACACTTTTGATTGATAAAGAAAGAAAGAAACTTTTGATTGCTATCTTATAGCATTTTAATATCATGATTCTTTTCTTTTATTTCAATAGTAAGACTAATTCATGGCCATTCCTTTTAAAATGACTTTTATTAAAACCAGACAGCAGGGCATAGGGTCATCAAAACATACCTTGTAAAATGATTCTCTGTTGGGTTGTTGCAATGTTTGAGAAAATGTGCAAAACTCTTTGAGGAAGAAGACAAGATCTTTCCGATGACTGTCATCTGTTTCTTCACCAGTCAACTGAGCAAATAATGTAGTCAAGAACTTCACATCATCCTGTAGGTAAAAATATTAAATACAGTTATGGTTACAATCCACAATTAGGTCTTCTAATCCTTATCTAGTCATATTCAAGGTTATGAAACCACTATCATTCAAATCTGCTAACCCTCAGCAACTAAAAAGAGTTTTCCATAGGCTATACTTATTCTTCAAATTTTAAAAAGCACATCTTTAAAATGAATTTCCTGAATTTGGATGAATAAAAAGTATTATCATTATATTAATTATTATTAAATTGTAATTTGGCAGGTTGTGTTAACAGTAATAGCCTTATCAGTAAATGACAGGGAACTCATCTCAGAATAAGTATAACTACTTGCAAGAGATTTGGATGAATATGAGATAGGATTTCAAAAATGTTAGAAAGAAATAAATACCTGAATCATGCTGACTATTTCGACTTTGTTAAAGAAAATGAAAGAGGAAAGCGATGAGAGCATGTTCTCTTCAAACACTGACGGTGTAGGAAGTATCACATCCTGAATGTACTGAACTCGGTATGTTTGATGAATTTTGGTTTGCAGCTCTGAATTTGTCATCGGCACAACCTAAGGACAGAAATAATTTGAATTTACAACTTGTAACCTACTTCAATCAAAGTAAGGCTAGAAAGCTGCCACATAGATCTAGTGAGAGCAATGAGTTCCAAATAAACATTTAACAATGGTATTCTTACTCTACAACCCCCCCCCCCCTTCTACCAGTAAAAAAAACCCCATAAATAACGAAAGTATTTAAGTATTTCAACATCCATATTCATTCGATCAGCTAAGCATTCTAGGGAATAACACAAAAGTTTGTAAAAACAAATGAAGAAATGTTGATGGGATGCCTTAGTGGTTTCTGTTTGAGCTGAGCTGAATCACTTGTTATTGTGTACAGTCATCTGATGAGTCGTGGTAAAGCAAGTCTCTACTGAATCACAGGAGAGCAGACGAGACACTGGCTTTGGTGCTAGGTACTGGTACATCACTAAATAAAGTGAGGCGTAGAATTGTGGGGACAGTGTGTTTTCCTCTTCCACACCCTACATTATCTTTAAATTCTAATTACAAGTTCTAATTACAACATCCCTCGACTTCAACCAAGTCACTCCCTTCCCCCATTGGTTTGTTTGTACTGTGAGCAGTGTCTAGTGCATTGTGAAACGGGTGGAAGTCTTTCAGAGCAATACCGTAGGTCCAGTAGTGTACCGCTCTGTAGGTGCCATTGAAGGGGAAACCTGTGATGTCATCAACTTTCGAACCGTTCGTTGATGCTCAAAGACTTGGCAATTCACTGCTTGATACTCGAAAGACCCCATTCATTCGCCGCTCGATCCAGCTCTAGTTTCTGCTTCATTTAAAACTTGCTTTGTGACACATAACGATTTCTTGACAACAAAATAGTAAAAAGCTACACACACGCAATCGACACAATAAAGAAACACCCAAAAGAAAAGAAAATACCTCTTTGAACTTGGCAGTATTTTTCAAATATTCTCTGTGTTTTGTTGGTGTTTGAGTTGATGGGTCGTATTCCAATATACCAATAATGTCAAAAATTATTTCATCAGAAAACATGATTTCAAAAAGAGCATTCTTGTTTAGTAGAAATATACTCTTGAAGATTTCAAAGAGATGATGTAAACCATCCAGATTGTCAAAGTCTTCACACGTATGAAATATGTCTACCAATTTGCGAATATATCCTTCTGATTCAATAGCCACTGCAAGTTTTTCTCTACGAATTGGAGACGGCAAAACAGATGAAAACAATTCAGCGATTTCCTCCAACTTGCTTAGTTCACAAGGTGGTAATTCTATAGGTGGTGCTGCATCGGGCATTTCATCAAACCGCTCATCTTCTGACTCTTCTACCACCTCCTGGGTGATATCAACACTTGGGTCTTTCCCTTGGACCTGTAATAAAATAAAACCATGTTCTACTTTACAACATGTTCAAAATATAGTCATATAAGAATCACAAAGAAAATCGACAAACGATTGATAACACTAATAAAGTATCCTTAGGAACTCAATAAAAAAGACTTGCTGTAAGTCTTATTACAGACAACAACAAAAAATAACCAAACAAAAACATGAGCAAGGAAGATACTAGAAACGTATACCATACATATGTTTATACCTGACATATCTTTTCCCAAATTTCATCACAACCAGCCTTTTCTTGAAAACTGAGAGCCAAATCATAGTTATCAGCCTCTGACCACACAATCAAAGTTTCCTTAGGGAAGACATAAAAACATTATGATCACCAAATTCAAATGGATGAAACAAAAAAATATTCAACAAATTCGAAACATCAATCACACACACACACAAAGGTGAGTTTTATCAAGATTAGCCACAATCCAACAAAAGTACAGTGATGTGTTCGATGATGGCATTACAGTTGTTCACATGTTTGCACTCTCACTTATTTACAAATTTGGGTGGATGATCAAAGCACAGTTCTTTTTCAGTCAAGATTTAATTTAAGAAATATGATATTATGAGTTTGCCATCAGACGGAAGAGAACATTGTCAAGGTAATGAATCCAACTGCTGACCAAGGTGAGAGGGATGGCAAATCATAAAAGCAAGGCTTTCTTTCTTTCTTTATCATTTCCTGGCATATATAATGAATAAACTTCCTCCACTCTCTATTTCGACTTCTTTTCTTTGCATGAACCAAAGTTATCTCTCTTTCTTTACAATTATATCAGAAATGACCCCTGTCCACATTTCCTAGGTCTACCAGGTGATTTAGTTCCTACAGATGAAAACAAGGCTACAATTATCAAATAATAAACATATTTCAGTAAGAAGTAGGTTAGACAGTGTATATAATCATGATGTGGATATTTTCTAAGGAGGTCGCTATTCTCACCCGGGGTGAGCCCAGACTGACTCGCTATTTTCATCTGGTGAACGACACATTCAAAACGTTCCAAGAATTTAGTGTTTAGGATCTTTCTGGGAGGACAATGTCATTAATTATAGTGAGTCCGCCATATCCATCCATCCACCCTATCTATCTACTAAGACGAGGAGGGCAGGACACCGGGTGAACACCGGGTGAGAATAGCGATTCATGGATATTCTCACCCCGGGTGAGAGCAGACTGACTCGCTATTTTCACCCCGGGTGAGAATAAACGCAGCCATTTTTTAAAGAAGTAAAATTGAATCATATAGAAAATGGTAAGCATGACAGCAAAAGAAACAGAGATGCACAATTTCTTGTCAAATCAAGCACAACACTAACCTGTTGTTTCTGATAAGCTGTGTCTTGCTGAATCTTCGACTCTAATAAAATTGAACCTGAAAATAACAAGAGAAGGAATAATCTTAGAAAAATTTCATTTTTTACTTTACCTCATTAACCCTGGTACCCACCTCTTGCCCAGTGGAAGTCATGGGCATAACATTAATATGCCCAGGCATTTGGGGGCCGAAAACAAGTCACAAAGGTAAACAAGCAATGAAAAACTATACTTTTAATCCACGAAAAAGAGAACCCGGAAATTCACGTTATATTATTATAAACTGTTATTTGATTGGCTGTTATTTTTAGATATGACCCTAGAAGTTTCCTGAACTTGTTCTATAAAAAGATTTTAGACTGTTTGCATTTTATAGGTCACCCCCAAAGCGTAGATTTACCACCCAAGCGCCAATCAGTATGACGGCGCTAAGCGTTGTTTTACCACCCTGGCACTGAGAGGTCTAAACGCTGTGTGGTAAATATACTACCTGGAGCTCAGCAGGGTTAACTGTCTTTCAAAATATAATTAGATAGTGAATATTAACAAAATCGTATAAAATTTATAAACAAATATAAAATAAATTAATCCTATCAACTTGAAATCAACACTGGTTACATAATATCAATATTAGAATTGGGACAATTGCTAACTGTGACCCGTTTTATCAATTTGGGTATTATGATGCAGAGATGGTGAATATGGAAAATAGCATTTTAAGTGAAAGTGGTCAAAAACATTGATTTTTGTTAAATACAATATCTTCTTTGTCTATAAAATGAGTGATTTCAATGAAAAGTAGACATATGTAACATTTGATTGTTATATCAACATGCATCAGGGATTGTTAATTCTTCTTTCTTTATCAATAACCTTTTAGTACCTTTCGGTGTAAGGTGGATTGTTAATATCATTTAGAATATAAGAAAACTATGCATGTAGATGATCAAACTATTGATAATTATACTTTCAAAGATGTAGGTAGTTTTTATTTAAAAAGAAATGCCTGTATCTGGGGAGTGCTGTGAAGGCCCCATGTAAAATGAGCTCTCTACTTTGTAGAGGATTTTCTCAAAACTATGTTTTCTCATCAGTCATAGCTTTAAATGGAAGGTGCAATTGACTTGAGATTCATACAAGTTGTAACATAATGAACATAGATTATATTGAAAGAGAAAATGTGAGCAACATGATGAGAAACAAATTGGTGGTCCTTTATAAATAAAATCAAGTCACATCCTACCAGTTATTATATTCATTTTACATGTTTAGCGCCTCATTTTTCACATTTGTTATTACAATAAAACAGTATTATGCCCTCACACCATCAATTCTGTGGACATAAAAAGAGTACTGATCTTGGTAGACACATAAATGTGGGAAAGTACAGTAAAGTGAGCTGACTCAAAAAGCAAGGTAGCTTGCCCCAATTCCGGACACTTTCTGCATTGCGGAATATGTGAGTGTGTTATGGGGTCGAGAAAAGTGAAACACAGGCTATATATTTTATACCTGGAATTCCTGTGTTTGTGTCCTGATTGGTGGATAAAACAATCCCCAAATACATTCTGGATAGAATTTAATATCAACCACGGTTATCTAGACAGTTATTAAACTTACCCCAGTCCTAATTCCCAAATTACGGACAGGCCCTTTCACACAAATTGTGTGGTCGAGTTAAAATCAAGGCAAGCAGTCCGTGCCTGAAATAGACCTGTCTCGGCCGCTTGCGTTCCGTGCCCGAAACAGACCTGCCTAAACCCTAAAGTACCTGCCTAGTTCTAGCTTTATGTCTATATGTAGAGATAACTTTCTGCCACCTTGACCGTTAATCGGGCTATGTCGAGCGTTTCCGGTAAATATAGGGCTGCTACTGCTATGTCGAGCGTTTCCGGTAGATATAGGGGTGTGTCAGGCAAGGAACTACTTCGTAAAATCAATCCAGTATAGGGCCTATTAAAATATGGAGCACATGTTTGACTAGGGGCTCATTGATGTTACTGTCGAATCAAATCCTTTAAACACATCTATCTAAAAAGTCGCTTGCTTCGTCCTAATTCAAGACACTGCCTCACCCCTATCGCCACGGACAAGCCTTTTCAAGTCAAGTGGATCATAAGTCAAATTAAAATCACCTTAGTAGACCAGTTAAAATTTTTCATTGTGGTTCAGTTCAGGTGTTCCAAATCAAGTGATTCTATTCATTGATTTCTGGGAGGCAATAAAAAACCCTGACACTGAAAGGATATAGGATGTGATAAAAAAGAAAGGAAGGCATAAAGCCAGTTTTGATTGCCTTTATGAAGCGTACAAAACTGGGACTGTCTATATTAGGGCTGGCTACCCTATATGTTCCTCTCTCTAGTCTTCACCATGAAAGATTGATTAGAAGATAGACCTATCTGGGCCTAAATAAATAGAGATTAATTTTACATGGGCCGAGGCTAGGGACTAACATGTACTCCAAGTCTTTCATGTTGTACCGATCCCCTCTGTCTTCAGGATGATAATAAGGAATAAAGAGTAAAGAAAAGAATCTTACAGAACCACAAAGCTAACCACTGAGAACTGAGGCCAAGTCAAAACCGGTTTATCCACACATCCTCTCCTAGTTTGACCAACGTAGATCTACTAGACTTGCTATCTAGACACATTGTTCAAGCACAAATAACGGTAATCCTTGAGAATACTACCATAAAAATAGGATTGCCCATGTCGCAAAATGTGTTCCTTTTTATCATCATTGTCATTGTGAACCTGAACCCTGAAGGCCTGAAATATCTTCTTACGTCTTACGACAAGTCCTATTGTGACATAAACAAACATTTCTATTTCTTAAAGTAGTATTCTTCAGGATTACCAAATCACATCATAGAAATAATCCAAATCGAAAAATTACAAGCACATGAAATTGTTTGAATTGCTTTTTTTTAGTCTTACCGTCTGTTTCTGATCGAACAAGAAGAGAGGGTCCTCTTAGTCTCTCCACGTTCATTGACGAAACATGGCCAGTACCTCTGTCATCCCATTGTCTATCTTCATTCAACATATACAATTTCACTCTTCTCCGTGTATCACCCATTGCTAATTATTAAGTCGTTCTCAAACCATACAGTTCAATTGAATTGAGAATTCAGTGCGTTTATGTTGACGATTGGATAGCAAAATCAAAACAAGTTCTCCTTTGCGGCAACCAGATAGCCTCCATTTTAACTCTACATGTCACACTAACTAATTAAAAAATAATCACTATTATGAAACAAAAAGTTTTGGACAGAAAAAATGTTTGGGGAGTGACAACCACAAACTAGTTTAGCCCTAACCATGTAATTTTTTATCGGTACAAGTCTCTGTACTTCGGCTTCGCCGCCATATTGAATGATTGAAATTTTGCATAACGGGGTTCGCATATCGCCGTTTCAGGACCTCCCGCTTTTATAAAAAGCTTGGAAGGCTTTTAAAAGCAAACAATGTGAAACGAAAAAGAAAACCTAGCGGTGTGATAGCTGTCGTGTAGAGCCAGTCTGATATAATATAATTATCGTAAAAAGTATCGAAATAAAACGCTGAGCCCCAAGGTAGAAATATATATTTTTAAACAATTCAGTTGAACTGGTGAAGATGGAGCATACATCTTTATATAAAGTTCACCTGGATTTTTATGATTTTATTAGCTTAAAGTACTTGAATATTGATTATAGAATATGATGCACAATGTACACACGGAGAAAGCCCCTACCTATCTTTCGAGTTTCACTCCAGTATCAGAGGTCCATGGATACAATACAAGACACTCTTTACTTTCATATGCACTACC
>JARBEQ010036360.1:0-15456 GCA_030265355.1 Tritonia tetraquetra | reverse complement strand
GAAAGTTTGTGTATCATGCATAAACCTTACACCGAAAGGTACTAAAAGGTTATTGATAAAGAAAGAAAGAAAGAAAGTGAAAACGGACCCAAAATATGAGAAAACATACAATCTGTCACAATTCACATATCATCATTTATAAAATTTATGAATACAAATTTAGATATTGTAATCTCACAGAGGATTTGAAATACAATGAAAATTCTGAATGTAAGGTATGAAAGAATTGAAATTGAAATTTAAAAAATTGTCACTAATACAATAAAACCATAATGTAAAACTGTTTAATTCAAAATATTTTAAAATCAAACAAGGGGGATTTTATAATAAAAAAGGAAATTAAATATTCATATGTTGTAAGAATCAATTCCTATTTTTCTGCAAACGATTACACGAACGGCACTCTGCACAATTCACTTTCGACCTCCTTTCAACCCGCTCAAGGTGCAAAAGACATTGGTGTAATTGAATCTGCTAAATAGCTACAATTCAAATCCCCATTTGGTTGGTTTATCCTTCATATTATACTGTTTAAAATTATCTCCCCTTATTTGGTACCATTCTCTCATCTATAGAAATGTGTTTGATTAGCTGACATCAAATTATTTTTTAATGTATTCTTTCAAATTATCTTTAAAAAAAAAAAATCCCTATCTACTTCATTAGCGAGATCAGAACAATAATAAAAAAAGATTGAATCTGAAGAAATATAAAAATCTAGATTACCATGACCTATGGAAAAGAGGATGTGTTCTCCAATAAAAAAAATACAAAGCGGGACGCAAACAATAATATTTAATTTTTTTTGCGCATGAACAATTCAGGCAAGTCCAACAAGGTCCAGTTGCGGAACATGAAAGGTCTACAAGGGTCACACAGCTGGGTTTTTTTGTTGTTTCCATCACAGATCATGGACAGAATAGGCTTGTTAGGGAAACCTAGGGAGGGGAGAAGCTGTTGATGACACAGAAAGCAAAAATAGGTCAATCAATAATTTTCACACTGAGGTATTAGATTCAAAACATGCACAGTAATATCAATAAATGATAAATGCCTAGGATAATATTCATCTCATGTACACACTATGTATGTTTATAAATGGAAAAAAGCAAAAATGACCTGGGAATGAAAAGAACAGGATGATTGAACAGCAAGTTGATTAAGAATGGGGTTATTCGTTACGCCAGTTGTATCTTACGACTTTGACCTCAGCAGCGCATTTCCTTACCATACATGAAATCGGAACCCCCTCTGGTTCATTTCCCATCATGGTTTAGATCTTGGAGGCCAGGAGAACATTCAGGTCTGAAAGGGCAGAAAGGAGAAGGTCATCAGGAATCCTCATCTCTGTCACTTCCCAAATATTGGGTCGAAGTTGAAGCATCATCACTCAGACAACTTGTCGAGGGAAAAAAAATAAATATATATGGCACTAAATATATCATTTTCAAATAAAAAGTCATACAAATACAACATGAAAAGCAAAACGGCACTGTTCAAGTTGTAAAGACAAAACTTGTGAGGAAGAAACGTTTTGGAAGAGAATGTAACAAGAATGCTATTCATAGGTTTGACCACGCCCCCTTCCCTTCCAGTGCTACTTCCTGGTCAATTTAGGGTACTGATAATCTTGACATAAATTCAATCAGATTACAACCAAAGGAAGATTTTATGTTAATTGTTGTTATAAAACCATCAGAATGCGTGCCAGTAACCCTATAAGAAGTAAATAAAGTGAAAAATTCCAACCCATCAAATGTAAACAAAACTCACCTGTTTCCACATCCTCGTCGTCACCGGAGGACTCAAAACCACTCCAGACAGACTCAGAGTCTTAAAAATCATGTTCTAGATGTACATTTTCCAGGTGTGATGCGTAAAAGTATTTTTTTTTCTTAATCAAAGGGAGATGTTTACAATTTAATAACAAATGACAGGTCACACGGCGATGTGGGGTTTGCTTTAGTCGCTAATAACCTGTACCTATTTATCGCATCACTGCGGTGATCGACGTGTATTGGTAGCCGAGCGTATTCTTTGTCTACTTCCCGATCCATGTTTTGATCAAGCTGGAAGTCAAATTTTAATGAATTAAAAAGGTCTCGCAATGAAAATCAAGCTTCGTTTTGCTGTTTATCATAACTTTGAACACATCTACGACCAATTCTGAGTGTTTTAACGATGTCGCGTGATAGAAATGTTTGATACGTTTGGGGAGGAGTCCCATGGAGGGTTTTTAAAAATTACAATTCAGATTTATTTTTTATTTGCATGATTTAGGTGCATGAATAAGGTGAATGGGAGTGAAACAAAATTTCCGCAAGACTTCAATTTTTGCCCATATTAAAAAATTCATATTTTGAAAAGTTACACAGATGGATTCTTTCTGTAAGTTTAAAAGAAAGATTCATTTAATATAAACCATTTGTGAAAGTTTCAATAGCATTGCTTGGTAACGTTTAAAAATGCAAATTTTTTTAATGTACCCAAAAACCTTCGTCCTGAGGGGCTGTATTGTTAAAAATAGCTCTGTCTCAAGTGTTTTAATGTTCAGTGAATATTTAAAATCATAAATCGGTTCATAGTTAAAATATTAACAATTTTTCAGTCAGTGGTAAGGAGAGCGTTAACCCGGTTTTGGTAGCGTGAAGCGGAGTCAATTTGCCATTTTCTGGACCAGACGCTAGTCTATCACAGGAAACTTTCCCAAATCTCACTTGAGAATTGGTACCCATTTCTACACCTGGGTCGAGTGATGGGTAGGGACTTACGAGCCACCCTGTACTGTTGAACTCTTTATAGCTACCTATTACCTCTTTCTTTCTTTCTTATCCAATTCCCTTTTACCATTACAGTGTAGGGCCAGCATAATGAGTCTAGATTTCTCTGGATCAAGGGATTAAGCCAAGCAGGTGATCAACCCACTGTGACCTTTTGTGGTTAGGAATTAATTTTGCCCGGACAGCGGCCTTACTCTTATCGATTTTTAAGCTGCCAAGGGTTCTTTAACGTGCGCAACGTGCACACGGGACCTCCAAGTTTATCGTTCGTCTCCGATAGGAGTAGGTTCTTGATCCCACCTATCTGAATAGGATCAGGGGAGTGGCATATAGGTTTTCACTGAGTTTCACAGAGAAAAATAACCTTTTTTTCTTTCATTTCAGTATTTCTATGGTAAACGAAAAGCCATTCCAATGAACGATTTGAGCATGACAGAATCCTCTCTTGAGCCAACTCCAAATTATGACTGCCATACCAGCTCTGTGCAACCAACTGTGGTAGATACCAAATACCGGCAAACAGCACTGTCAAGCGTATGATTTGTTTTGTTTCAAATTTTGTGTGGCCTTTTACACACGCTCATCATGTATATGGCCTTGGTCGAGTACTATAAATATATATCTATATCTGTCAGAAAATTAAATTTTCTTATCTCATATCTGTTTTTCACTTTTCCTCTTTTAACAGATAGGAATATTTTAAAAAACTTTTTCATTCATAAAAATATGTCCATATGCCCCTTCACATAAAATAAATTTGATACTTATTTTACTCATTAGATATACCTGTACGAGTATACAGAGGCGTGTGAACCATCCAAGTGTCCTAGGCAATGTCTTCCATATGCTGTTATCAAGTGTGTCAAGCGATGTGTACCAAATCCACTCATGACCATGAAGGTCCCCACAACAAAGGACTTACAATCCATTGTTTCTAAAGATACTTCCAGCAAAGAAATTACACCGAATGCCAAAGGGAATGGATTTCATAGCAAGATTCAAAGGGTTCCGGAAAATCCTCATATCAGAAATATACCATCCATTTTAAGCTTGGATCCTACACAATTATCAGATATAAATCCAAATGGTCTGAATGAGTTAGTCGTGTCAACGAAAGTAAGTTGTTCGGAAATGTATGAACAGCCCATGGTTCCAGGACTTAACACAGCTAATATGAACAAAACTGATTCAGTTGTGGCATGTGAGGGGAGAAAAGTTGGAAAAAAGGCAGAGCCAAGACCTGTTTTGAAAAGTTCCAAAGATGGCTTCCTTCAAAATCAGGCTCAGTATCTTGAAAGACTAGTTGCAGCGAATACCATTGTACAGGAGAGTAAAAGCCCTAGGATTATAGACAACATTGGCAGTATTCTTCCTGTTTTTGGTTCCTCTTTACATGCTGAATATAACTTGTCTAAACCACAAACAACCCTGTCAACTGTAAAGTGTACTGTAAGTGCCAGTGATGTGCGTGATCCAAGATTAAAGAAGCAGAGTTCTAAGCCTCCAGAAAAACAAGTCGAACATTCCATGGAAAGTCACAAAAAAAGATCCAACTCATCTCTTGATCATCAACCTAAAAAGCCATCAAAGAGATTGTCGTTATTTGAATATATGCAGAAAAAGAATGTCTCCAGTGATGTTAAAAGTGTAAATTCAACTAGAGAACAGCAGACTAATGTCTCCAGTGATGTTAAAAGTCTAAATTCAACTAGGGAAAAGCAGCCTAATTCCAGTTCAGAGAGTGATATTGATCTCCTTCCTATCAATTCTCCAGAAGTGAGAATGATGCTTTCACAAAATAAGCATGTGTCAAGATCGAATTCCTTGCCCAATTCTAAATTTCAGCCTCCTCTGGTCTCACAGCACGTTTCATCCAACCTCTTTCAGTCTTTCACATCTTGCCCTGTATCCAGCACCCCTTCCCAAATCTCTGCTCATTCTAAACCGAAAGTGAAAAAGTTGTTACCAATGCCGGTATGTAATGAAGATGGGCCTGTCATTAATATTTACAGGGGCATTGTGAATGGTACATTTCAGGAATTCAAATCACTTTCTAATAGATTACAATCATCCATGACAAGTTCTGTAAATAACAATTCGGAGGGGAAAGAGTCCCTGTGGACAGAAAATCTAGATAGTACAAAAGAAAAAACTGAACCACTTGCCACCTTGATGACCCCAAAGCTACAAGATGCACACAAACTGAAAAAAGTTATTCATAATGTGTTGGAAAGGCAGCTTTCAAATTGCAAAAAAGGAGAAAATGATCCCAAGGAGCAACCTGTCAGTGAAGTAAAAGATCACATGATTCAACAAAAGAAGGATAACGATGTAGGTCCTGTTTTGTCAAAAGAGCTCAGTGATGTACCAAAGGCAGTGGCCACATCATCATCTACTGATGAAATCTGTGAGCACCCATCAAAGTGTTTAAAAAACAAATTGAGCTTGAAGAATTATGGCTTAAAGATGAAGGGCGATCCCCACAAAAAGCATCTTCCATCAGACAAAATTGCCACAGACAGTAAAAAGCATCTTCCATCAGATAAAATTGCCACAGACAGTAAAAAACATCTTCCATCAGACAAAATTGCTACTGACAGTAAAAAGCATCTTCCATCAGACAAAATTGCCACTGGCAGTAAAAGGCATAAGACTGGTAAATCTTTCACTGAGAGTAAGAATAATGTGATGGCGGCAGAGAATACGGACGATAGTAAGAAGTTGGAATCTAACAATGCAACTAACCATAAGTTGGGCAAAAAACATGTTACACACACAAAGGACAAAGTTGAAAGAAAACATGTTCAAAGTGAGGCCAATGCTGATAGAAAGCATAATATGATAGAGAAACCAGACTCCCAAAAGAGAAATCCTGTGATAGTTGATGCCAAGTCTAACAGTGCTAAGCACCCAACAAATAGTGAAAAGCAGGCCATAAACAATAAATGCTTTGACATGGAGCAGGAATCAATGGAAAGGAAAACAAAGTTGAAAACCAATTCTCACAAAGGGCACTTGTCTACAGACAATCTCAAAACTGTCTCTGTAATAGATAAGAAGACTGTGCAATTTCACAATGTAGTGGATGATGATTGTGACATGGAACAGATGCCAGAAATAGATAAAGATCATGACCTCAGTATGGATATTGAGGATAAGTTATTAATCCCAAATCGTGATAATGAAGACCTCTGTCCACGATTTGTGTGTAGAAGTCCTAACGCAGATATTCCCAGTATCAACTTGATTACACTTAATTTCTCTGCCAATGCTGTCTCAAAATCCTACTGTTCTCCTCTCCGATTGATTCCTAGTCTATGTGATGATTTGGCAGATCCAGTCGGTGCTAATGAAGAGCTGCATGGTGGAACAACAATCTCCTCTGAATCCTTAGTAACAGAGTCGTCATTAGGAACACGGGGAAATAACACTTCTCTTTCTAGTACAGTGCTTCCAACTCCTTCAGATATGTTTAGAAAGAAAGAAACAGAAGAGGATGATTCAACAGATCCTAGGGGTACCGCTGAAGAGCTGCATGGTGAAACAACCGTCCCTTCTGAATCCTTGGTAAAGGAGTCGTCATTTGGAACACCAGTAAAGCTTTCAACTCAATCAGATAAGTTTAGAAAAAAAGAAAGAAAGGAGAATTTTACAGCTCAATGTATGGATAATGATCCTCCTGCTTTTACATCGGTCCAAAAGTCTTCTGCAACTTCCATGAGTTCTCAACCTCAAAGAACAAATCTCGACTCTTTTGACACAAAGGAGCTCTCAAAATGTCAGGAGCGCACTATGGAATCAAATCTTGAGTTTGAATTCACTAGCCATGCTAAATGGAAACCTGGATTAAATGAGCGAATGGATGCTGATGGCTCCTCTTCCAACAAGAAAGAAAGTAATGTTGAATCGAAGTCTGTGTCATTACCGTTGATTTCTAACAGAGATAGTGATGCTTACACCTCTGTTGGTCATCATGGCATGAATGCTGATAAAAGTGACTCTGGCAGTGACACACTTGAATCATCTGATGAAGACGTGGAGGACAGTGTTGATACTTTGCCAAGATCCATATCCATGCAAGATTTGGGAATCAGTTGCTACCTGCAAGTGTTGTCGGAAAAAAAGTACCAACCTTCAACTATCCTCGTAGATTACAAAAAGGTAGCTTTTATTTTTTGATGTCTCTATATACGGGTTTGATTCATGAATGCAATAGAATTAGAAGAGGGATAATATATAAATGAGGGGGGGAGGGGGTCATAACGGTAACGAGTGACATATGGATTTTTTTTCTTTTAGATTTTCTCTGAGATTTAATGACTCTGACAAGTATATATATGGAGTCCATTCCCCATCGTAGTTGGACTTGAAACCGGAGGTCCCGCCTTTGATATATATGTATTTTCAGAACTTGGATAAAGGACTGGCTCAGACATTACCAGTTCTTACTGCCTACTACTACTACTACTACTACTACTACTACTATAGTCTGGATAAATGGACAGCGTTTTTCTCAGCCAGCTCATAATAGAATATCAATTTGTCTATAAATATAAATTTTGGACTAGATTGATGCCTTATTTAAAAAGTTACCTTATTAACCTATATAAAAACCTTGAAACAGATTTTGTCTAACCTTAGAAGTTTTACTGTATTAAAGATGTAAACAGGTTAGACGCAGCAAAATATAAGAGAGATCACTGTGTTCACAACAGGTTTTGATACAGTAAAACTTTTAAAAGTCGTAATCTTTTCCAGTTATTAATTTTTACATGCTGTAATGAGTGAATTTCTTTCCTATTTTTTCAAAGTTGATGAAAATTTTTTTTTCAGTAAAGACAAATTGATTTTGAGTAAAGGTTTGTGTAAAATTATAAACTTCCATTATGCTGTAACTGAGAAAAATGGGACAAACACTTCCCATTTATTTCCGGCCGCACTATAGACTAGTTACTACTCTTTTATGATTTGAATTCCCTCCTTTCATCTCTATTATTATTATTACACTCTAGCACAGATACAGTGAACAGGCATAGCGTTATAGCTAAAGGAGTTTTTGGTCCAATTTTTTGTTGTGCAACCTTGGATTTTTCATGTCTTTCTTGGTTTTTTTGTATGGGCACTGTAGGCAGTCAAAGGCTCAGTTCGGGCAAAAATTCTTCTCTTAGACCTCAAACCACTTGTAAACCTTGGAATTGGCCCCAGGACTCAGTATACTCCAAACAAATTATATGTCCTGGGGCAAGTTTGGGCTCACAAGAAAAGAAATGAATAGGGCATTCGTCTCTACTTCACCTAGACATTATGAGGGAAGATTCCCTTTGCTGCAATCAATCTGCACTCTCACATCTATTTTTCTTGGGTGTTAACCCTTTGTTGATGCTGTGAGAGTGTGTTACTTTGCATGTAAAGATTTGAGGACTCTTTTTTTGAATTTGTCAATCTTAGATTCTTTTTTATTTTAGAAGATGTGGCTGTTTATAGCATACTGTGAAAACATAAATGTAATGTTTAGTCTCCAATATTTAATGGATTATAATTATGACCTGATCAGGAAGGCATCCTAAAACACCCTATCTTTTTTATACCTATTCTGAACCAAGATGGTCATGTCATTTGTTGTTTTTAATCCTTGTTTCTAATGCAATCTTTTTTAGGCATTCAATGAGGACTACCATCACAGCGAATGTCATGTTTGCAAGAAGGAATTAAGAGATGATACTCTAGCCAAACACATGAATGAGGAATGGTGTGAATATGAGAATGAAGATGGTATGTATTGTGAATCTGAGTCATTAATCAATGATGATTGTGACAAATCCAGCAATGAGTTAGTTGACATAGAACGCCTAGTTATGGAAACAGATGGCTGCTCTTTTGAATCTAGGGCTATCATTTCGAATCGAACAGAAAAGGATGTTGTGATATCCGTTCAAAGGAAAAGTTACAAAGGAAAAGGCCTAAATGACTGTGAAAATTCTGAGTTGGTTGTCGCTGAACTTGGAAGGGAAAGTTGTCAAATTGGAAAAGAGTCTGTGGACTGCAAATATCAGCAGGTGGCGACACCAAGATTAACAAAGGAGATGCCTCTCGACGATGATGGAAATGGTAAAGAGAATATTCCAATCAACTTCCCATCCCCACAGGAAACAGATTATTCTATCACAAATTCTCCTGTCCTTATCATTGCAGAAAATTCACCTAATCTACAGTTGGATGAAAAGGAAATTCAGGAAACGCTAGTGAGCCCTCTTACCTCCAAAGAGCCAAAATGCTGTGTCGAAGATAACAGTCCGATGTGTGAGGAGGATCCAATGAAGGATAAGAAAACATGTGATAGTGATAAAGATGTGATTAGACAAAAACATCTAAAATTGATTAGAGAAAGACTTAGTGAGAGAGGTATTCTTAAACCTGCAAAATGGAAAATATCAGTTTCATCGGATAAAAACAAAAGTAAAGTCAAAGAAACCAAGACTAATTCTGAAGATTATGACGACTTAAGGGATTTACTTTTAGATGACATGCTTTCTGTTTCATCAACCAAGACCTGCATGATGTCCCAGACAATTTGTGGGAAAACATCCAGTGAGAGTGGGTTAGTTTTGAAGAATGATCATGAAAGGAGTTCGAAAGAAAGAGAATTAGGTGATTTTCTTTTAAATGGTGTTGCTATGAAAACACGAGAGAAAGATGAAAAATCAAACTGCTCAGATATGCTTGAAATATTGGAAACTGGCCTTGGTGATAATGAGTCTAATTTAAAGACTGACAAGCAAAAAGAAATCTCCTGCTTTGAGAAAAGTAATTTTTTTGGTATGATTCCCAGATCTGCTCAGAAATTCCTTTCAAAGAAAAAGAAAAGTGAAAATACACTGAATCATGAACTGTTAAAGGAACACAGTTGTGAGAATGGCCAAATAAAATCAAGTGAAATCCAAACAAATGAAAAACTTGAAGAGCAAGCAACCTTACTCCAAATGACAGCTATAGAAGAAAGTGTTAGAAATTGCTGTGGCGGGGAGCATAAAAGTTGTGAAAGTATTTGCAAGCCGGAAGATGATATAATTAAAGTAGGTTATTATGTAGAAAAAACTGAAACTAAGTGGAAACCGATTAATGTATCTGGTGAAGGTTCTTCCTCAGTCGATCCTTCTGAATTCCCCAATGACAGCCATAGCAAAGCTGTTCACTTCACTTTAGCTCCACGAAATAAATCTGATGCTCACCATTATCCATACCATGTGACCAGAGTAAATGCTTATAAAGATCAGAGTAATTTGGTACAGCACATGTCTGAAGTGTCCACTGTAAAAACAAAATTGATTGAAAACGAGGATGTGCATGTCAAAGGTGAAAACGCCCTGCCAATGACAACTTTGGAAAATGATTCAGATAAGAATGATGTTATAGATATTTCTAAAGAACGAACTAAAAAGGAAGAAAATAAACAAGCCATTGATGATATCACCTTTGATTTTGGAAAACAGGCACCTTCAAATAAAGAGGAAGTGAGATTTTCAAAAGACAGTGCTGATATAGATATTTCCAATTTAAAGGAAGTAAATAAACAAGCCATTGATGATATGACCTTTGATAGTGGGAACACTGAAAACAGCCAGACGCCTACAAATAAAGAGGATTTGAGATTTTCAAAAGACTGTGTTGACAATGTAGAAGGTGAGATCTCTTCTAAACGAATTGAGCAGTGTGTGAAGGAGAAAATGATTGATATTAAACCATTTGAAGGAATAAATGCATCCCATCTTAGTGTATTTTCGAATCAGCCTTTGGGAGATATGGATTATCGTATTGGGTTCCACTTTAACAGACAAGACACACCCTGTCCAACTAACATTTTTCCTCATCATGGATATTCAGCACATATATCAAAGGTTTCTTCCATCCCTTTGTTAAACCAAAGTGCTTTGAGTGATCGCTTCCGAGGAAAAATAGATGACTATGGAGATGTAGATTATCGATATCTCGCGTCTTCTACAGCCAATCACTTTTCTGTTCAAAGTCAGTTTGGAACTCTGTATAAAGACAGGCTTTGGCCTCCTCAAGGGCCAGATTTAACTGCAGAGAGATCATTATCGATTCCTGAAGGAAGTGGTGTACCTGGCCTGGCTAGTCGTCAAGGAACCTTTTGTCAGAATAGCATTGCAGAGTGTGAAAGCAGTGACAAAAAGAATAACAATTTGCCATCATTTAAGAGTTATGACAAAACATACCCGCCAGTGCAACATCCAGTCATGGACAAAGGTGTGAATGAATCTGGAAAGGATGGGAAAGTTAAAGATTCTATGGACACTTCCACCAGTCAGCATACTGTGTCAGGGCTGAACAATGAATTACAGTTACGGAGTCATATTACTAGTGCACCAAATTCATCATCTACTATCGATGATCAGTATGGGCAATGGTTAAACCCAATGACCTTTTCCCATGTAAGACGAGATATGCAGAAAGGTGTGTGCAATACCTATGATGGTAATAAAAGCCATGAAAATAATTCTGGAATGATTGACTCTTGTGGAGAAATTCTGCAAAAATCATCATGTGACCACTCTATTATCAAAGAGGATGAGAAACCAAGATACACAGGGAGGACTGTTCAATCACCAGAACCTGTAATATCTCATGAAGTTGGGTACCAATACAATGATACATTCCAGGAATCTGAAAGTCAAACCACACAAGCTGTAGAACTCTCTGTTGCCATTCCCAGCATTCCCAGTTTCGATTTGGATATGAGGCAAGTTACATCTTTGAACACGAAAGAAGTAGATTCAAACATTATAGCTGCAAAGGCTCTGCTTGAAACCGAAAGGGCATTGGGTGACTTAAAGAAAGACAATGACATGCCCAAGCATTCCTTGATTCCTCACAGACTGGAACAAAATTCTGCCACAGATTGTGAATATCAGACCAGTAAAAATCATTGTAATATGCATTTCTTGCAAACATACTCATCCCTTGAAGGTATCCCCCAAAGTAAGTTGCTTTCACTTGAAGAATCGTCAAGGGACAATAATGGCATAGAACCAGAGAAAGTGACAATGACACCTGTGTCTAGAAAATCATCAGAAGATAAGGATGCAGAGTCTCATAGTGCACTTGAGAATATTAGAAAGTGGTCAAGTGAAATGTACCTTCAAAAAATTCAACAAGAAATTGCGAACACGTATAGTGATGAAGAGGGATCTGATGATGATATCTCTGATGCAGTTCATGCTACAAAAGTTCCAAATATAAAGGAAGATCAAACCTCTCATACAGAAATTGATTCAGACAGTATTCAGACAGAGAAATTCAGTCTATCAAATGATCACTTATTCATGTTACGAAAGGCCATTGACACTGTTAAAGCATTAACGCCCATGGCAAAGGTTTGTGAAAAAGATGAGACCATGCCAAGTCCTGTCTGTTCTGTAAGTGCTAGTGCCTCTGATTGTCATTCTATTACTTCTTCAAAGCCACTGGAAGTATCCGGGGATCACAAAAGAACTACACATGTATCTGAAAAAAGCTTCCCAGTTGCCTCAGGAATAGCAAATTCTTTGCCTTATAAATCTTTCAATAACTTTGTATCTTCTGATAAAGATGTACCCTTGAACACAGGCTCAAAGTCTAGTTATGTGGAAGAGGATTTGGGGAAAAGTGCTGGGAACTCCATTGCAGATAAAGTAAAAAATGTCACAGGTCTTTGTTCTGATGTAGGTACCGGTACAAAGAAAAACCTTTCTTCAGATATTGTAACTGCTTTGGTGACATTAAATAAACATATTCAAAATGAGAAGACACATGTTACTTCCTCTGATAAAGGAGAGGAAAAAAATACAAATGAACATTCTGAACTCTTTAAAAGTAGTCATTGTTCTACAAAGTTACCACCAGACCACTCCATAAAAGACTCCGATTTTTCTGGCACTACGGAGAATAAGAACTCAAATAATGACATTGAAAATAATGATGATTCAAATGGCAAAGAAACCAATGATTCAGATAAAGAAACCAGCTCTCATACAAGTGCAAAGAATGAAGGACAAAAAAAAGTTTTATTGTCAGAAGTCCCCATGGAATTTCTCACAGTTGCCCGATTACATCTTTTGACACAGCTAGTATCGTTGAATGAGGACAATGCTGAAGATGATATTTCTGATGTTAAGGAAAATGAGGAAGAAGGGGAAGATGGTGAGATTTGTGAAGACGGGGCAAGCGTCTCGGAGAAAGAAAGTATTCATTCCACCTCAGAGACAGACGAATTGCCACAACAATCTGATCATAAGCTTTCAGTAATTGTTAACCATGAAAAGAGGATCTGCAGAGCTTTGGACAAGAAAAATACAGATTTTGTTGTTATAAGTTCTGACTCTGACTCTGCAAGTGTAACAAAAGTGTTGAACAGAGACAACATGAACACTAGGAAATGGAAAGTTATCCGTGATAAGCCTATTCATTCTTCCAGCATCAGTCCTAAGATTTCTTTACTAACTAGAAAACTAAAAAAACGGGATCATATTGAGATTATTTCTTCAGAAAGTGATGGTTCACACAGATCGAACTCAAGCAAGCATTCTTTTCACGATGAAGAAAGTCCTCGTGTAATAAAGTTCAAAGAATTGAAAATTCACTTGGACAACTCACATAATACAGAAAAAAAAGAGGAATTGGTCGAGAAAAGCCACAGAGTTGTAACTGTAGGTTCATCGAGTCCTGTATCATCAAAATCAGAAGAGAGATTTAGAGATATGGAAAGATGGATAAATTGTCTCAGGAATGATAGTAATCAGAGAGTACGATCAGGCTCTCGTGATTCATCTCATGAGCCATGGAACAGTGATGAAAAGGGGAAACAATTGGTGGTGAAAAGATGTAAATATAGCAGATCTAAAAATTCAAATGATTTATCTCCTGAAAAACAAAGTGCTCCTTTGCGACAGATATCTACAAGACTCTGTCAAGATTTGTCTCCAATAACTAGTGTTGGTAGGGTTCGATCAAGCTCTCGTGATTCATCTCCTGAGTCATTGAACAGTGATGAAACGGGAAAACGATTGGTGGTGAAAGGATGTAAGGATAGTAGATCTAAAAATTCAAATGATTTATTTCCCAAAAAACAAAAATCTCCTTTACGAGAGAAATCTACAACTACAAGACTCTATCATGATTTGTCTCCAATAACGAGTACGAGTACTAATAGTGAAAGTTCATCTGCTGGGCACAATTTTGATGATCAAAGAATAACAAGCCCACTTAAGTATCAGGACAGAGTGTTTTCGCCAGATAGGAACCGAGATTTTAGAAGGCTGTCATCTCATAGTGGTTATCAAGACACGCAAGAAAGGAAAATTTATGACAAAAAAGAGTATGTGGATCAGCACCGTACCAGAAGTCCTCAACATCAAGAAAGCAGAAGCCCTTCTATTACTGGAAGTGGATATTACAGTTCTAGTTACTCAAGTCAAGACAGCTCATTTTCCCCTAAAAAAAAGTGCCACTCACGACTTAACAATGACAACCATCTGCTTGCAAGATCAGCCTATAGAAATACAAACACACATCAAACCAGAAAAATGGATGATGGAAGTGATTTGATAGACTATTTTTCTTCTAAACGTGGTAATGATTCAAGAAGCAGACATTTATCTCCTCCACAAAGAAACAGAGATGGTGCCAGATCTCATTTCGAAGGATCCTCTTACTACAGAGAAAGACAGCACCCTTTGGATGAGCTAATGAAACCGTTGTTGAAAAGAAAAACCATTGATAGCAACCAAGAGCTTGATTACTACCTTGCAAAGAAGCGTCATTGCGAAAATGGAATCTATCCAAGCTTCAGAAGATAGTGATATACTGTGTAGTAATTTCCACACGTGTCATTGGAGCTGCTGCTCAGGTTTATTTGTTTCTGGTTTTTATCATTTTGTTTGCCTTTAAATTGGTGTAAAAAGAGACGGTGCTTCTACTTCTAGTTATATGTGTCCTACATTTCAAATGTAGGCAGTGTTAATGTATGATATGTACAGTGTAAATTTTGTATTATGTTTAGCAGCTTTTTAATCAACTTCCAAAATAATAATAGTATACAGTAGACCTCGGATCATGTTCATTTCAATTGCATTTTGTGAATAACCCGGACAAACAGACATTGCATTGTAATCAGATCTCCTCAATTGTGGCGATACATTGTTATGGCCGAGCCATTCATTTAGTTTTAATGCCATATGGAATAGGCCTATCATCACTACGTACCAGATCTTTTATAATGCTTATATTTTATTTTACTAAACTAAAAAACGGATTCAGATTGAAAGCAAGGTCTCATCATACTCATTGAATCCAATGCCGCGATGTCCGAGGTTACTCACTCCTATTATTTTGTATCATGATGTAAATAAATGTAAAACTTGGGACTTCCGCATGGTATTAGTGTACAGTAGAACTCGGACTCGAACAAACTAGCTCGGCTAGTTTGTTGGATGCAAGGTTCGTTGGAGTCGAGTGCACGGTAAAAAATGTGATTCGTACTTTAGGTAGACGGTGATTCCGGTATTGCTTTCTCACTAGCAGTGTGCTTCAGCGAATGAAATAGATCTAGATCTCTAGCTCTACTACTATTCTCACTCGCGCGCGCAGTGTTAATTCTACACCAACCCAATCACGCCCCCCC
>JARBEQ010036249.1:0-11875 GCA_030265355.1 Tritonia tetraquetra | reverse complement strand
CCAGACTTCTCTTATTGTTTTGGTCCGTTCAATACTCGATACAAAAGGTATGGCCGTAATATATTCTTTTATCAACAATATGTGAACTAAAAAGATAAAATCATAAATGCGTTCTATCCGGTGCACGATATGACACAACGATCATCTACGGTGCAAGGGAAACAACTCTTAACATTTTCTCACTCAATATATAGAAAAATACGGCGAGTTGACAATATTATTGTTGATTATCTCTGATTTTACTATCACAAATAAAGGATATTCGTGTATGACATATACCGTTATATCCCAATGCTTACTTCCATCTGTATCTTGGTCACATGTACGAGTTCCACTGTCTGTGCTGGAATCCGAAAGTTTTTGGTTAGGTGTTTGGCTCGGGGAATGATCCGGATCCTCGTCATCTCCTTCTTTCGTTTCGGAATTACTGAATGATTCTCGTTCCAAATTAATCCCATTTTTTAATCTCACACTCGAGTCTCTCCTAGATAAGCCATGATTATGTCTATGTTCTTTGTTTGACGAGGTCACATTCATTTTTCTTGAACGAATATCTTGGGGCAAAGTTGATTGTTTTAATCGTGATGTATGTCTGTTTCGTTGGTCTTTGATTTCGTCCTCGTCAGAATCAGAGGATGCTTCTGAAGACGAGGCTGATTTCTTATTGTACCCAGGAGACAAAATATGACGGTACCGTCTGAAGAGTTTCCGCTCCTCGGTATCATTCTTTTTCTTCTTGGTCGCGTTTTTAGCCCTGGGCTCTTCTTGTTCTTTGGCAATGAGAAATCTGAAATTATGAATGAGATTATAGGCACTACGTTCACACAAAACATCAATGTCAAACTTGGACTCTGACCAAGTCTTTTGAACTCAAAATAACAAGATGTGTAATCGATACCCCAGAAAGGCCCAACAAGATCAGACGCCGCAAGATTCGTGAAACCACTATCGGTGAATGATGGTTCGAACCATCATTGTATCCATCAGCTAAGGTTGAAGTGGTGCGGGCACCTCATCCATTTAACAGCATACCATCCAGCGTGCATATATAATACAAAATCCATTGGCTACAAGACTGGAGCACGGCCAAGAAAGACATGTCTCGATAAAGTCAAAGAAACACTGGCAAGATAGAACATCCCGTCAAGTCAGGCCTTCCGACTACTGTCTCTTTCTTCCCGGAGCGCCTCTTGAGGTATAAGCGATAGTCAAATGTGGCGGTAAAAACACTTCTTAGTTCACATTTTCAAGTTTTCATGTTTAGTATATAATGGAAACAGGGATTGTTTGGATAAAACAAAATCAAGAATTAACTATTTTATGAAATCAAATTCATTGACATGAATTATTTTTCTTATCATGGTGGAAAATGATAAAAACTAAGGATATGTGATATGAATACTATGTTTATGACGTACCTAGTTAGAGTGTTAATGTTGCTTCCAGTGTAATTCTCTGGGCGTGCATAATACTCCAAATCTGTCACCGGAGGCTCCTCCAGCCTCGATCTCGATTCCATTGTGATCACGTGACCTGGATGACGAGCGAAATTTAAAGGGTAAAGATTTATAAATGCAATAACGTGGCACCTTTAAAAGTCATCTTCAACACAAAAAGCACAGCGGATCGAACACTCTACCCACAGCGGATCAAACACTCTACCCACAACGGATCGAACACTCTACCCACAGCGGATCAAACACTCTACCCACAGCGGATCGAACACTCTACCCACAGAACTATAAACAATACAAGATCAACAAGTATCAACACCTCGCCCAGGACAAATCTGGATGGAGACAGCTGACCAAACAGATTCTTAACCTCAGCACGGACGACTAATAGCGTCATCAGCACATCCACATTTTAAGGCAAGGGTCTTTGTGACTGCAAAGCCAGATACTACGTCTACTCTAATCACACGCATACGATTGGATCAACCAGAGAATGCAAACGATTGAAATTCAGTTTTGCATCGACCAGCAGCTTGATCAGACTAATCCCCTCATGTGAAATTCCGGATTGCACAAAATTGCAATTTAAGTGGGATCAACACCGGATGCCAAATGAAATGAAATGTAATGAATCGAAAAGATCTTTTAACGTTGACCTTTTTACAAATCATTTTATTGCCCTGCAAAATCATGAACTCAAGAGGCGGTTAGTATAACGGATAGGAAACATCTGCATCATTGGTTTCGTGTATGCCACACGCTAAAATCCATTTATGATGTCGGCGATTATCACATTACAAAACACATTAACACTTGTCCAAGGTTAGACAATCCACCTTCATATCAAAAAGAGCGTCAGAGCATAATATGACTATAATTTTTAGGGACAATAAAACCATATTAATCTGTAATAAAACAGTATAATCTCTCTCTATTTGATCTGTTGATACCTTTGAGTGTCAGACGGGCTGGCATTATAGTCAGATGATTCGATTATTCATTAATAAAATGCGATTTTGTGCTACTTTGATTACTCGCCAAATCTTCTCATATCCGTCTTTTTATTTTCCATTTTACATTTCATTTTCTCCGTCTGATTTTTGTTTTTCCTGCAGCTTATTCTAGATCCGTATTTTAAATTCAAATTATGAGAGTTAAATACATCATGGTGAAATCACAAAATGTATAATAAACTTAGCCCTGTCATGGTGAATAAGGTCATGCAGAGAAATTTGAAATACAGAAACAAGAAAGAATGTAACGGGTAACGTAACAGCTTCCAAAAATAACAATGATCGTCGTTCTTGAACTTTTTCCTTTTTGGATGATGTTTCATAGCGTCTTTTAAGTGTCTGGCTTACAGCAGCTCCTGTGTCTAAGTTTATCTAAACAAACAAATTGAGATCTATCTGAAAATTTGAGCATATCTCATTTAGCGTTGATATACTACATAACATTATTGTCAGCCATGAAATTATGATCTCGACCGTGCCATTTTACATGCTGTGGCATGGCAATCTCTTACTTACTCTTCCTGGCAAGTTTTGTAATTTATGAACATATCATACCTCGGATACCTGGCACCGACAGGCATACGAATTGATAAAGAAAGAAAGATACTTCAAATAGAAAGGGTTTTGTAAATGGACTGTAGTACCCTCTGCATTGACCATAAGCAGGACGCCAGATTCACTGTGAGGATTAGATTAATAGCGAATGAGAAATTATGAGAACACTTAGATATCGCTAAGCACAGGTACAGGCAAACATCACGTATGGAATAAGTGTAGTGTTTCTGTACAAATGGTCGATTGCAAAAAGACATGCCTGCGTTAATCTCCTAAATTTGTTAAGGTTTCTAGATTATATTACATATGTGGATATATGTATGTCTTTATAACGACGGTCCACGGGAAGAGACCAACCTACGTCTATGTCTGAGTGAGCATGCTAAAACAAATTAACTTGACACTTCACAATAGCACACAAGGGGCTGATCCCTGTTTGTCTGAATTCTTTGGATCCAGATAATTTCTCTTGCACCATTTGTTGTGGAACATGACTTGACTCTAACACTGCATTGCCGTATCATTGATGGGTTTTCATCAATCAAACAAACAAACTTTACGATTGCGTAATGGTATTTAGGTTGGGAATGGAATTTGTATTTGCAATCAATCGGTGTTAAAATCTTGTAACAAAAGAGGGGATTAAACGACTTCTAAAAAATGAAACTCAATTCTATGACAGAAAATATTTATATATTGAGTTTGCGGGAACCACCAGTGAGACAAGCATATCTGACGCTATATGGAGCGCTGAAAGGAAATGGTTTCTTTGATTTCCGGCACAATCTATCCGTGATTGAACACCCGATCGGTAGACCATTAAATCGATCTTTTCTACAAGTGAGATGCATACAGATCAACAAACCTTGCCCAGCCATTACCCCACTTAATTAAACGTGATGATTTTAAGCGTGGGCTTAGGCTATTTTCAACTTGTAGATAATAATATATCATATGGTGGTTAGCAAATTCAAGTTTTACACCCTTTCTAAACCAGAAAGGTCATATCAAAGGTGCTTCCATAGATCTTGAGAAGATTGTACACGAATCTCCAGGGTAAGGCCATGGGAACTCTGCTAAAGGCAGGACTCGAACCAGGACATCCGCACCCAAAGGAATGTGACTTAACCACTGCGCTATGGACGCCCATATATAGTGGGCAGGTAGATAATTACAAAAAGGTGGAATACTAGAAGGATAGATCGATAGCTTTTGAAATGAATGAATGGCTAAGACAGGCACATAGCTCGATAGATAAATAGGTACCTACAAAGTAGACAGTATATTGACATGTGTTTAAAATCCATACAAATGAGTTGATTTGACAAGTATAGATGCATCGACCCGTTTTCATCGCCAGTATATCATCGAAAACAAAAGAACGTTTGTTTCAGTACACGCAACAGCAAGTGACCACCTACAACGTTTCTTAATTTTAAAAAAAATTCTTTAAAATTCTTTTTTAAAGTCAACAAACAAATGTAAGATCGTGAAACTTACGTGAAGTCAACTTTATTCTCTCTTAAATAGAATAAAACAATTTTTTTAGAAAATCATTATTTTACAAAAAAATGAATGAACTTTTTCCAAAATATCTGGCCTATTCCAAAGGTGAAAGTCACAAGTTTGAAAATTCGTATGTCCACCGTGGTTATTAGAGACACCATACACCTACGCCTCGTGAAGAGTGCCAAATGACGAACGCCCCCTTGTGGGGTCTCTTTCAAAATCATTTTGAGGCCCAATACAATTCCTGTTGACGTCTGGGTTGTCTCCCTTGGCTCCTAAAAGCACGGTCTATCGTGTCCCCTCAGTGTTTGATTGGGTTTGAACCTACTGAGTTTCCGGGCGAGGTGAGAGTAATAGATTGTACAGTCAAAACACGGTTCCGCTTTGCAACTTAACAGGATGGTCCCGAGCAGGAATTGTCACCCTTAGGATACCTGCACGGTATTAGTCTGCAGTCGTTCCTGCTTGACGAGAACGTTGCCAGAGATTAGGAACAGTGCGCCCTTGCACTTTGAAACGCATTGCCACTTCAGACATGGACACTCGCTAGCTGTCAAATGGTATAATTTCTCTATCTTCATCAAGCCTAAGCATCATGAAAATGTAATACAGAAACTCACATTGGCTTTCACTGTGCAAATGTTTAAAGACAACATTTTAACACATTAGTCAACGTTAAAGACAACTGGTATTACTTAAAAGCTGAAAAAAATAATATAAAACACGTGCTTTTTGCACGTGCTCCATGACAAAATATAAACTAATCAATGACGTAGGTATGTTCAGATACTCACCCCAAAGAAATAAACTTGTGAATATATCTCACAGCTAATGGAAATGTGCAAATGAACATGTAAAACTGGTCACTTACTTTTGCGTGTGAGGATATTTTTTTAACACGACCTCATTAATCAACTGTAAATAAACACTACAAAAACTTTTTCAATATCTACTTTTCGCTCTGCTGGTATTTGGAGAAAATATAGTACAGGTCCTTTAATATTTTCCCGCAATAATTTGTTGTGTTAGAAAATCCCATGAAATTTGATGATAGATAAAGCAGGCGTTGTTCCCCAAAACAGGGCTTGCGTAGTCCCCCACTGTTGACATCGCACTGACGTCGGCGTAGTAACCCTCAAAGCCTTGTTCCCATGTGTGGATTGGGGCGATTGCCTATCGCCGATAATCACATGCTGTCTTGTTCGATATAATTTATTGTACCCGGTACTCTCCCGTTTAATAACATGGCAATAAAACGCCAATCCCTGCAGTTCATCGAACGTCCCTGTTCATCTTATCAGGTAGCGGGTTCGTGACTTGAATACTCGAATGCCCCAAGTCTTTGCTAGACCTGGGACCAGAACATAGGGATTGTGTGTGGCGGGTGGACAAGGGAGTAGTTTTCTGGCACGTCAATGTATCGTGACAGTTTTCGAATTTTGAGTTCACATAAAAGCAACGATTATCGAGGGAGAAGATCTTTTTATTGGGCATTTCATTTGCCATTAAATAAGCTGTGAAGTGGGCTTTGGAGAGAGAAGAGTGAGGATATTGTTTACCGTCGATGTGAATACTTCTATCTAGCATAGATGATAAATTGGCAAGGGTCTTTTGTGGAGCATGTGTTGCTTAGACGCGATTAGTCGGTGTCTTGGACGATTGGCAATGATGTTAATGGCCTTCCTTTGTACCTTTCTCCTCAATTGACAAAGTAAAATTTCATTGCCTCGTTCGCTAGTATGTTGTTGTCCCGTTATACATATATTTATATATATATATATATATATGTGTGTGTGTGTGTGTGTGTGTGTGTTTGTGTGTGTGTGTGTGTGTGCGCGCCCAAATAGGTGCCATCGACTTTCCACGTTATAGATTGAGAGGGTCTTTTTTATGTTTACGCTTTTATTCTGGTCTCATTCGACTCAAGAATGCATTTTATTATTGTAAACAAGTAGTAGAAAAGACATTACTACAGAAACAAAGAAAGAGAAGAAACCCGGAAGGAAATGAAAGAAAAGGCAACAAAAAATAGCAAAACAAAACAACGACAACAAACAAACAATAAAACAAAACAAATAAATAAACGATAAAACAGAGCAAATTGACCAAGAAATACACACACACACACACACACACACACAACGAAAACAAAAATAAGACAAGTAATATTATTAATGACGATCAAACTCAACAATGGCAACGCCGATTATGCTATCTGACATTTCTTGTGGCAAACAAAGGTGCGTCCACGAAGGAATGATATTGTCCCCAGAAGTTAAACATTGAGCATGGTCAAAATATGGTTATGTAACGACACTATTAATGGACAGTTTATATCTGTACAAAATACACGCTATGGTTTTATTTCTTTTGTTGGCATTTGATTGAAATTCCCCGTGGGGGAAATTGGTGTTGTCGCAATCAATTGTTTGTTTGTTTGTTTGATCGGACCGCATTAATATAGCAGATCAGTGTAAGGGGCCAGCCCTATGTTCAGTCATGGAAGGCACACAAGATACCTGCCATAAATGCAGGCACCCGGACCACCAAACATGACTAAACACAGATCCGGAAATGCTTTAGATCAGCGAGTTTCAGCCAAGCAGATGATCAGCCGACTGTGTCCATAACTCTTTACTGGTATCTGGATCTGGATTGGTACGCTGAAGAATCCAAATTTGGCATTGTACAGCGATCCATATTATAGACAGGATGGTCTTAACAAAATAAATAGGTACACACACATGGAGAATGCAGAAATAATCCTAATTGGTATTGGTGCAATTTGCAATGCGGGTTTTAAAGGCCTCAACAGGTAGGTTGTTATAAGTACCTTGGTATTTCTGTCTGTAGATAATAAATAGCAATGGAATGACCACGTCACTAACGCTCCATTAAGAAATACACCGAGCAGTATTAATCAAAGACAGGTCAATAAACAAATTACTGTAGCCAATGTGGGTACCCACTCAGCTATAGATAAACAGTGGGAGGTTCTACCACTCTGGGCAGTTGTCTCAACTGTGAGAATGTCAAAAATGAAAGTTTGAAACCTAATAGCAAGCATATATATTATTGAATATGTGTAATTACTTTATTTATGTAAGATTAATTCTATTTCACGTTATATTTAATCATATAACGGGGGCCTCCATGTCGCAGTGGTTAAGTCACTTGCCTCTGGATGCAGAGTTCGAGTCCCGCCTGGCGCAGGATCCTTTTCTGGACCTTTCAGAGTTTTCATGTCTATGCTCCGGAAATTCGCGTAGAATCTTCTTAAGTTCTGTTGAACCGCCTTTGATATGACCTTTCTGTGTTGAACAAAGGCTTAAAACTTGAAACTTCAATGTTTACATTCAATGACCTAGCTCCTCCTTATTTACAAGCACTTGTTGACCTTTGTCAATCTACTCTTATGTTAAGATCACCCAAACCCTTTCAATGAAAGCGAAACCAAATATCTTTTATTAGGGTCTAATATTGAATGAAAATGAGTCATCCTATAAATCCGAAATAGATAATTTTGTTTCTTGGTGTGATAATAATTTTCTCCATTTAAACGTAAACAAAACTAAAGAACTTATCATAGATTTTAGACGGGTAAAAAAGGAAATTCATAAAGGGTGAGGAAGTAGAGCAGGTAGGTTGTTATAAGTACCTTGGTATTTCTGTCTGTAGATAATAAATAGCAATGGAATGACCACGTCACTAACGCTCTAACGAAAATTAATAAAAGATCATATTTTTTACGAAAACTAAATCAACTTAAATAGATAAAACTATTTCCACATTATTCTATAGAGCTACGATGGAAAGTTTGTTGACCTTTTGTGTAACTGCTTTGGGGGGGGGGGGGGGGGGGGGTAATTGTATAGGGAAGAATACAATTAAAATTGATAGAATGATTAAAAGATCGAACAAGTTTACTTGGCATATTCGCACTTTCAATGAACTCTTTGATGAATGGTCATCAAGAAATCTTTTTATTCTTTTATTAGCCGCATTAACATGGATTTGTCCGACCCTTCACACTGTAATTTAGTAAACTCTTCTAGAAGTGAGAGATTTATATCTATAAAGACAAGAAGTGAACGGCATCGAAAGTCTTTCATGCCACATGGCACTCGCCTCTTAATAAACGCACATTTTTTTTTAGTTTTAGTCATCTTACCTTCCTAAACTAACCTCCCATGCATCTGTTTATAAATAAGATGAAATATATAATCTATAATAGCTGTGATATGAGATTGACCTTGTAATTCCTCATGTATTATGTTATATATGCCATTTCTAATCTGTAGCCATGTTTACATCTTTTTGTATTTTGTTTTCAATGACTTTGTCTACTATCTTATATAAATCAATCTGTATACAGTTGTGAATGAATTCACTATCAATATCGTGACTTCGTTTGTAATATTATTTATTGTGTATAATATTATCTATTGTGGACAATATTTTCTATTGTGTATGATATAATCTATTGTGTATAATATTATCTAGTTTCCTATGCCATTCTGTATACTTACTTATCCTTCTAATTTTAAAAGGCACGTCTGTAAAATGAATTTGCTGAATTTGGATGAATAAAAAGTATTATTATTATTATCATATTATATTAACATTACAATACACGATCATAGAAATACAACGTGTGGCTCCTCATTCATCCCCCATCATTGGGCTAGGGCGAAGTGTCTTGCTCAAGTACACGGTGAAAAATAGCACAGCAGTTAGGATTCGAACCCGCGTCGTTCCGATTACGGGGCGAACACCGTACCGCTGAGCTATAACGCCCCTCCTATTGTAACCCCCCCCCCCCCCCCCCCACTTTCTCAGAATTATTGATTTAGGAAAAAAAGCTTTGAACTGCATAGTGTCTTCAACATGATCGGGTATATCTTATTCACATGCACTTTTGTGTAATAATGTCAAGATATGTTTTTAGTTCCAGTGGTACCAGACACGCCGATCGTAAGCTACCCCGACCACAACTCACAAACTGATAGCAGGTAGTAGTCATGGTAGAGCTAATAAACAATAAATGCCAGTTGACTTGTGGCCACCCTGTCGTCCAGTAATAAAGAGTGGAAGTATTTACCAAGTTGGGAGTTATATGACAGCGGTTCTATAGGAAGCCCTGAAAAGGGATCCATATTTAGACATCACCAATTTTTCTACGAGAAATTGGATTTTTAAAAAGTGTTGTCCCCTCGCTAAACTCCATGGACTGAGTCGATTTTCGTACTTTGGAGTTGATTATATTATTAGTTTGTTTTTGTACCGTTCATGTCTGTTTTCATAAATCAATGGTGCATCGGTTGTCGATTTCTATGCGAACAGCATGCAATTTGGCCCTATTTGTATCTATTAAATATGTATGTTTTCTACTTTTGATTATAAAAAAAAGAGATTGTCATAACAATATCACCCTTATTGATATTATATATATATCACCCTTATTGATATTAGATATGACAACAATATAACTAAAATTTAAGCTAATAATAAAAATGATAACAATGATAACAATAGTAAAATCACTATTATTAATAATGATAATAATAATGATGATAATAATGATGATAATAATGATAATAAGATAATGGTAACAACAATAATAATAACAATAATGATAACGAGAAGGATAATACTGCTAACAATTGATAATAACAATGATAATATTAGAAAGGATGAAAGAAAAAAAAATGAACAAAGCATGATAATGGAGAATAATCATGATAATAATAATCATAATGATTACAATTATTGTAATAATAAGAGGATGAAAATGCTAGCAATAGTATGACAATAATAGTTAGACGAATACAAAATCTACTAGACAGGACAAATGAAAGAAGAGTGGGAATGGATGTCACACAGAAAAGATGGAGATGGATTGGGCATGTATTAAGAAGGCTAAAGACCAGTCTAGCAAGAATAGCGCAAAGATGGAACCCGGAAGGAAAGAGGAACCGATGAAGACCTAAAGCAACATGGCAGCAAGAAATAGAAACAGATGTCAAGAGAATGGGAAAGTCGTGGTCACAGCTAGAGAAAGAAGCACAGGACAGGTCCAGTGGGGAAAGGTTGTTGACGGCCTATGCTCCCTGGGGAGTTGAAGAGGACAAGAGGGAATAAAACGAAGAATAGCAATTATGACAACCCATTTTGCTCGTTTGTTTGCTGGTGCTCGGGTTGGAATCAGACACGTGCTTTTTTCTAGATAGAGGCGTCGCGATAATGATGACGGTCGTGATGATATTGATACCGACGATGAAAATGATAATAACAATAAACTGATGATAATGATAACAATAATGGTAATGATGAGTATGAAGATGATCAAAGTATTAATGATAGTGATCATACAAAACCAATCGATGACAATTGTTATGTTTATGTCAATGTTAATGACGAGGAGGACGACGACGACGACGACGATGATGATGATGATGATGATGATGATGATTATGTTGATGATGATGATGATGATGATGATGATGATGATGACAAAAATTAGAATTGTGAAATTCAGTTATGTTGTGTGACTAGACATATACCATACCGGCACTGTAAAGTGATATAATAATTCAATAACAATTCAAATAAATGAATAAACAAAAACTAAAAGGGTTAGATGTATTACCTGTTTCAATGTATTAAGGTATCAAACGATGCTCTCCTTCATTGAAAACATAATAATTGTCCTTCTGTTTTAAAAGTCACTATTTATTCCTTTTCGATGAACTATAGTAACACAATTTTTTTTTATCCAAACATGAACATTACATTATGTGAGTTATAGAATCAGTCTATTCTAAATTACCACATTTTTTAGAGCTAAAACATTATTATGATCGTAGATCGAAATCGAAAAAACTGAAATAAGGATTTCTAAATGTCTTGTCAGTAAATCTCCTTTTTTGGGGTATGTTTTGGCAGGGCACACGTCGTTTGGGACGGCGATAAAAACAGGTTGCCTCCAATCTGTCAACATGGCTTGTGATTTGCAACGGTCTCGAGTGTGATGTTGACTCTGGTCGAGAAGAACGTCGTAATAAAAGCGGGCGATATAGTTATCATAGAGTGGGGTATTGGTGGCCGTAAGGTTTCCAGTTTGGCAGTTTTCCTGCCAAATGCCAAAAATTTAGCATTTTTCAAAGTTCCTTGGTACTTTGATTTGGCATCTTGGCATTTTTTGGGCATTTTCGTAAAATCATATTAATAAAAAGACTTTACGTGCCGATTAAATGCTTTTTGGTACATATGTTTTACTTATTCTGATGAAAATAAAGTTTGCTCATATGAAAGTGTCAGGGGGGGGGGGGGGGGGCGGGTGCC
>JARBEQ010036138.1:0-15458 GCA_030265355.1 Tritonia tetraquetra | reverse complement strand
TTGGGAGTTCTATTTACAAAACAACCAAATGCAACACACACACACACACACACACACACACACACACACACACACACGCCCACCATCGCTGTCTCAAATGTTACCACACACGAATGAAGCCATGCACCAACATTTTGACTTTCGTGTGAGTTGCAATCACGATCTTTGACCGTATGAGTATGATTTAATTTTACTGACCTCACATAAGGCTATTGGGTTCACATTTTACCACGGCACCAAAAGGAAAAAGTGAGGGTCATTGGTCGGCGAGCGAAGCCGCGAACTGTGTGCGATTGCCGGAATGTGATGAAGTGTGTGTGTTTGAAGAAAATAAAAAAGGCCTCTTGCTGTATTTGGTACGTGGATGTTGGATGCATTGTGTATTGCTGTATTTGGTACGTGGATGTTGGATGCATTGTGTATTGCTGTATTTGGTACGTGGATGTTGGATGCATTGTGTATTGCTGTATTTTATAGGTGGTTCCCGGCACCAAAAAAACAAAACAAGGAGAACACCCGCCTGCCCCCAACACTAATATAGAGAAAGAGGAAAAGATATGGTGAAAATACGTCTTTTTCAATAAAACAGGCCAAGTCTGCTTGATTTTGGATGAGGAGGTCCAGGTTTGAGTGATCCTGCCTTGTGCAGGATCTGTTCTCTGGACCTTTAGGAATTTTCACTGGTCCGACCTGGAGATTCACATGGAATCTTCTCACGTTCCGTGGAGGCGAGGTGGCCTGAGTGGTCTAGACTACGGACATTCATGGCGAGGGTCCGAGGGTTCTAGTCCAGTACTTTGTTTTTTCCTTGGGCAAGAAACTTTACTCGACCCAGGTGTAAAAATGGGTACCAATTCTCAAACGAGTCTTGGGAAATTATTCTGCGATAGACCAGCGTCCTATCCAGAAAGTGACAAATTGTCGCTTCACGCTACCGAAACCGGGTTAAGTTCCAGCTCTATGAGCTTTATTTAAGGCTCTTAAGGACACACTTTTACTTCTCAAGTTCCGCTGAACCGCCTCTGATATCACTTCGAACTTTTGGGTCTATCCAATTAACTCATTATCATTCTTCCCTAGATGGATTATCACAACAAATTCAGTCACCTGTCGAAATCGTCTGGCGGGAAGTTACATCCATATTGATGGACAAGAAACACAGCTTCGCAGATATGATGACGTCATAACGACCGAGTATCAGCAGTACAGACGGATGATGGATTTCGTCAAAATGATGAACCACAGACTTGGGTTGAAGTAAAAATGATTGCCATATCTATAAATATTTCATGTCTGTGTTAATATGTAAATTGAATTGACCAGTGTCCTAAAGGACCAGGTGGGTAATGATGAAAAAAATAAATTTATCTCTTTTATGAAAGTATCGTTTACATTTTTTCAACCTTGTCAATATGCAGTCATACCTCCTCTGTGATGGAGCCTCAATTTTGACCCCTGGGCTTTAGTCAGAGAGAAGTAAAGTAAAGCATAGCATTCAGAAAAAGGGCATCCCTGTATTATAATATATATCATCACAGGCAAGCCACACATTTGATCGGTCTAGGAGGAGGGAGGGGGATCTGTTCCAGACCACACAATCATTAAAAGAAGTAAAGTTGAAAAATCAACTCTCTCCCTCCGTCCCTAGGTTCCATGCCTGGTCCAGGCTTCAGAAGCTTCATGTGTCTTCTCTTTCCATTCTTCACGAGCTCTTGCAGTTTCAAACAGTTGTGTTGTCATGCCTGTGAAACTTCCAACTGGGCAATTAGGGTTCTCTTGGGGCGCGTTTTCCACATACTTTCCTGCTACTAGCCAAATACTCGTATTTTTCTTTCCTAACTATGTGGCTGAAAAAAACCCAACATTTTCCTTTTTGTGAAATTGACCTCAACGCACAGAAATGGTTAATGTCAGACTCGGACGATATATTACTTGTAACTCCTTGAGGAGCATACGGTGCAAGTAAAAGTTCCTCCACTGTACCCTGCCCTGACCAAGCCATCTCAATCCATTCTTCCCCCTGCTTTTCACCATTAATTTTTCTCCTCTAAGAGTCTCCATATTACTATCAAAGGATTACATCTTACTAATATGGCAGGCAGAGACAAAAACAAACCCAAAACAATTATAATAATAAAAACATTTAAACACAGGAAAATCATTTAACAATCAAAATAGTTTTATTTAAAAATTACAAATTGATACAAAATAAAGCTGCCATGTAAACCAACTATAAAAATCAATTATAATGCTTTGCTCAAGATAATATAGCACAAACATTTACCCATTGTTGTCACATCAGCCTTTCACAGCCACTTCATCACTTACCCAAACATTGAACACATTACGAGGTTTTCTAGATGGAAATCCTCTGGGTGATAACATTTGTCCGTAAAGACACAAAAAAAACAAAAAAAACAAAACCCAACCAATCAATTCCTGCTCCCCTTTCTAAATACTATTCCAGGGCTTTTCAAGGGCAGAATTCTTAAATTCCAGGGCTCCAAATACACTATTTTACCCTGAAAATTTATATTTTCGGGTCATAAAATATGCAGTGGCAAGTGTTTTTCAACTATTCAGCTGGTAGGACAAATTCCAGGGCTTTTCCAGGGGCACAAATACAAATTACAGGGCTTTTCAGGGGATCCCTGGAATTTAAGAGATGCACAGATACCCTGCAACAAAAAAACCCCAACCAATTGCTAATGGTTGACACATTGATGAACTATAGCTTTGGAAAGATATATGTTGGGTGTGGGTGAAATTTGGAGGGATGGAAATAGAGATTTCATGATAACAAATCTATCTCTATGACAATAGCCTTCCCTATACTGCATCCAAAGACGTCTCCATCTGTTTGCGGGCAATTATATCTTGAATGTATGGATTCTCTTTGTTTTCTACGTCTGCTTTCAGTTTCTTTACTTCCGTCATCATCTCAGATGGTGTCAAAGATCCAGCAGAAATTTCCTTCACTTTGTTGAGGAAGTTACGGATTATCTCTTCTCCTTCCTGTAAATATAAAAAATTAAAAGCAAATTGTAAAGGACATATAAATGCATATCTGGTTACTTGATTTGAGGCAATTTTTAGATTTATGACCATTTATGGCCATTTTGGGGTGTTTCACTACACTATCATGAACTATTAACAACCCTGAAACTCACAATAACATTAACCCAAGAAAACACAGTTTGTTAAAAAAAATAAAACAAAATGAAAGTATCTTTTTTAGACAAAAAAAGAGGAACTTTTAAAAATGTGTGAATTTTTCATGTCAGCAGTAATCTATTATAATTTATTTTTAACTTTGTGCCAGCCTATTCAATTTTTAATCAAGCCTGAAGATTTTATTATAATATACACATCTATGAAATTTTGCATGAAGATAGGGCATAGTTTTCTTAATACAGTAGTTTCTGCCCGTGCTCGGGAAGCAGCTTAACCAAGCACTCATGCAGAGGGCACATTTCCCTGTGAGGTCCGTGAGACCTTTGATTTTCATTAATTATGTCCCTTGATCTTTTGAAACCCTGAATGTGACCCTTGGACATTTTTTAATGGTCAATTTTTGTTGTTTTATTTTTGTTTTTAATAGCTTTTATTTACATTCTCAACTATGTCGCAAGATAAAAGTGACAGTCTAATGTCAGACAGTGATTATCATTCAGTCGTGACTGGATTGTGTTGTGCAACATAGATCCAGACAATCAGTCTGCAGACAGCCACCTTTGCAAGGCCACACAAAAGGCTTCCAAACACTCCCTCATCACGCATCATTGAATACGTGTTACTGTAGTTCAAATCCTGACAGTGGGTTGATCACCTGCTTGGCTTAATATCTTGATCCAAAGAAATCCAGCCTCATAGTGCTGGCCCTACACTGTAATGGTAAAAGGGAACTGGATAAGAAAAGAGAAAAAGAAAGTTCAAATCCTTCATTCCACCCGGCCTATTTTGACACATGTGATTGGCTGATTTGTTAGTCTAGGGCCAAAAAAGCTATTCATGGTAACAAAGGTGTGATGTTAACCATCCAAAGAACACCGATGAGACTCAAGTGAGTAAGTGAGATAAAACACGGGTGAAGGGAAAAAAGAGCGATGCTATTGAAATGCAGAACCTTAAAATACAGTCAACTACGCTTAATTTGATGTCGTTGGAGGAAAAGAGATAAACACATCCATAGTTCCCCACAAACCCGTTAGGCTGAACTTCACTAAGGTCAGTGTTTGTTCCAACGGAAAAAAATCAACACAGACAAAGATCAACTCAAGTGACTTCAACACCAACTTAAGCGTAGTGTCCACTGTATAAAATCTGTAACAGCGTAAAAAATACAATACAAAACAAAACCCAAACCAAACAAAACATGAATCATCTCTCACCTCCTTTGCCTTCTTCCTTTTTTTGACAGCTGGTTCTCCATCCCCTTCCATGTTTGACCCTTCCAATCCCAAGGTCATGAAGTCTTCCAGTTCGTTAGCCTTCTCTTTGGCATCCTGGCAATGCAAGGAGGATAGTAGGAATATGCATAAAGCTTGTATTCAATTTCTAGGTGGAATGTCATGTTTATTATCCCTCTATGAAAAAAATTGTTTTAAATAAAAAAAGAAATATATCATCAACCTTCGTAACAATATGAGGGCTGAACGTGTGAACAGTGCGGGACTGTGATTTCCCACTCCTTTTATGTTTATAAATGAAAGGTACACAAAACACAAATGAATAATAGCGTGCCAAATGGAGTGAGTTAGTCTCATATCAGTTTCTAATTCATATACATTTTTGTACCTCTTTGTTATGAATGTAACATGCTGATAAGGGCTGTCAAAAAACAGTGTGGAAATATAGACAATAATACAAGGACATAGAATGTTTCGGATATTACCCTTCTTCAGCTAGACACAAATAACAACAAAAACACAAACAAAAAAACCCCAAAGAATAAACACAAACACTAGTATGTAGAAAGAGATATCAATAAAAAATATTTGAATCACAATAAAGTACAAAAGTGCATAAAAAAGCTGTCTAGAATAAAAACATAGTGTTAATTAGAAGTGTTGCGCAGAGCATTCCAACTAGAGGGGTTGGAAAAGATATGTAAATGCCCCAAGAATAGCGCAAAGACATGACCACTAGTGATAGTAGGAGACCTACCAGATATCAGCGTTATGACCGCAATGACAGTCCCTCCGTTCCCACATTAAGCCAATATATTATCACAAGCAACAAAAGTTTTCATACCCAAGAATCATAGAAAATATTCCCTGACAATTAGACACACGTAGATATATGCATTTATACTCTTTATTAATGAATCCTCTGCTTGTTTAACTGTTTTTTCTGTGAAGTAATAACTCTGGTTCAAGCATAAAAATTCCTTCAACAGCCAATTAAGGTTAAAATAATAGGTTTGCAGGACGACAGCAAGGTCACTATTTTAACCCAATTCTGTTAATTTGAAGACGTTATGACAGAAATTCTGCTATAACACGAGTTGTTTTATGGCTTGGACTGCCCTCAGAAGAGGATGTCCTTTGACAAAACCTTACCAAAGACCCCTTGATATAAAAGATTTCTAAGCACCAAGACACATAATAATGGTGTTTAGAGATTCTAAGGATTTGCATTGTTTACCTCAATGACATGTTTAGGGAAATGAGCAAGCTCTGCCACATGAATTCCAAAACTCTGGTCACACACACCTGGCATGATTGCAGCAAAAATACGTAATTAAACATTGCACAAATTAAAGGGAGCAGGTCATAGTAACGATAAATGGTATAAAGTGACGGTGAAGAATGATAAAGTGCCAGAAAACCCACCTGGAGTGGCGGATTAGCTCAGTCGGTAGAGCGTGTGACTCTCTTCTGAATAGGCAGTGTTCAATCCCCAGGTTCTTCTATGGTTATGTTTCCAGGCACTTTCACATTTTCCATCTTTACTTGATACCATTTATAATAAACACTAACATTTTCATTGTTTTCTCTGACCTTAGACTGAAAGGAAAATGACATCTGATGTGAAAAGAGGAGAAAAAGCAATACAAAATTCAAGTCATCACCAGTGCAGCTGTTAACAGTTGACTACACCATTAGTTAGGATTTATATTCTTACTTTCTCTTCCTTCCTGTTTCACCATTCGGTGTCAGCTTTATCTATGAAGAATAAAATTTCTCTACTCCTCTCAATTATGTTTGTAGCATAAACTGCTATACTTTCTCCCCTCCTTGTCACAGACTAGGTCTACTCAATGGCTTCGTTTCTACCTGTCAATTCATACTAAAATATCATCTTAGGGATTCTAACTTCACTAAATATATTTATCTGCTCAAACTATCTTTATATCATATTTATTACTACCGTTTTGTCCAGCTCCTAAGGCATATAACCAACGATGCAGACAGACCAGTTGCTAAAAACTTAGCCATCTTGTTCGTTTTATCACTCATGTCAACGGAAGAGTTTTGTTTTAAAACAGGGAGAGTTATATACATGTGGCCGGGTTCTTAGAGATGAGAATTATATAGAAACAATTCCGTTTCGGACTAACGATTGTAATATTTTCTGATTTTGGTCACATCTCACGAAAAAAATTCACTAACCGGTTAAAATATAGAGGAAAAAAAATTCACCATGAGCGGGAATTTACTATAACCGGATCCAACTGTACCTGGATTGACTTTATAGAGTAAGACCAGGGTTTCATCAGTAGTCATGGCAGTAACATGGAGGTTATTTACAGTGGGTACTACATCTGCCAATGCCGTCAACTCATGAAAATGGGTAGCAAAGAGACAGAAACCACAGATTTTAGTTGCAATGTATCTGCAAATAAATAAAAAAGAAAAGAAAGATATAGGAAACAATTAAATTTTTCCTCATCATTTATAGCATATTTACATAAACTTTAAAAAATCATAAGTTGAATATATTCACCTATGTTCACAAGTGACACAAGATACAAAAAAAGAAAAGAAAAGAAGGCAAAATAATTCAGCAGCTACAAATTCATCTTTCCACGACACTAGCAAGCTAAATATTACATTCATACCATAAAACACAAAAAAGGGGCATCAAATGACACAGATGTAACCGTATAATCTTGAGAGATAATATAACAAAAATACCAATATACAGCAAAACCTCATTATATTGCCTCCCATTAAACTCCCATTCTCGCTTACCGCCTTTTCGCCATAGTATGGATGTGATAATTTGTTTATTCAAATCTTATCTTATAACACTAACTTTCCGTTGGTCCTAAAGTTGGCGATATAACAGATTTTACTGTATATACAAAAAAAACTAGAAGACTGTAGTACAAAACACAACCATCATTAGCTATGCAACAATAATAATTAAAGAAACAAAACAAAAAACAAGCCTCACTCTGAAATGGCCCATGCCAGGCCAAATCCATCATACGTCGACGTGCCTCTTCCTAACTCATCTATAATGATTAAAGAGTCTGATGTAGCACTCTGAAAAACAGAAAGATATTATCATGACAATACAATGCACTACTTCAGAACAATAAAGTGAGAACAACTTCATTTAAACAATCTATGGGGGGGAACATTTTTTTTCACACAAGCAAGGCCTATGATTAAAGATAATAATTCTATTACCAATAGAGAGCCCAGGCTTGCTTTAAGATGTTTACAATTATAATACAATAAATGTACGTATTTTTCAGAGTTTACTTTGACTCTAATTGTTGCTTTTATAAACATTTAAAATCAAAGTTGGTATTTAGTCGCCAACAGAGATGTACAATCCATTTCGAATAGCTTTTACCCTGAGGATAGAAGCTGTCTCCAACATTTCTGCCATGAAGGTTGATACGCCTTTTAACTGAGAGTCCCCTGCACCGACACGCGCCAAGATAGAATCTGTGATGGAAATTTTAGCGTTGCTGCATGGCACGAAGCAGCCAATCTGTGCCATCAGAACACATACACCAACCTGAGAGGTGTAAACAAGAGACAAAAGGAAAAATATTATGAATCATAGTGTTGGGGTATGGACCAAAAAGTTCTAGAGTTGTTAGTTTTACCCCCTTTTCAACACAGTAAGGTCATATCAAAGGCGGGTCAACAAAACTTGAGAAGATTCCACATGAATGTCCAAGACAGAGCCAAGTCTGAAAGGTCCAGAAAGAATCCTGCCGGACTCTGAACCTCGGCATCCAAGGCAAGTGACTTAACAACCACTATGCTAGGGACACTGTCACTGCTAGTGGACCATTCACACTTTTAGGATGATGAAATTAAAAATGTCAGAAAATGCAGATGTGTGAGTGCATGGCAAAACTGTTAAAATCTAAAAAAAAATATATGAGATAGACAAGACACTGAGAGAGTAATATAAAGGAAGAAAGAGTGTGGTAAAATGTATAAATCAGACTTTTTATTCATAAGAGGAGATATGTGGATAGATAGATAGACACTTACCGATCTAATATATGTTGATTTTCCTCCCATGTTGGGGCCTGTAATGATGTGGAACATTTGTTTGTCTGGAAAGATAGGAAATAATGAATATGAAAAGCTAATATTGCTTGATTACAATTTTGTGGGCATCCATTTTTATTTTTTAAAACTATTTTTGTAAAAGTCAAACTGCTTAACCTATGATACATATATTTCATATTCACATCAACAAATGTCATGCATAAAACATACATTAAGCTGTTCTAACAAATGCTTACACCTTGTGCCAGCTAAGAAAATCAGATTGAGCTAACTGGTCCATAAAAAGTTGTATTTCTAAAAATCGGCTTGAGATTGAGAGTGGCAGAACTTCTCTTTTTGCAACAAGTTCTGACTGGTCAGCCAATGAAATTAGATATAACGCACATTTCTTTGTTGAATGTTGTATCTAAAAGTCTCAAAAATAGACTTGATTTATGACACAATGAGAGGAAATGGCCTTTTTGTCCATCAAATCATTTGGTGTATCATATAAGGCAGATAATGAAACAAAGGCATGAAAAAAACAAAAGACTCTCTAAAGGTATAGATGATCAAAGTAGTTTGGTCAGTAGGCGTCTCTTTGCTAAATCTCTATTGTGAAATATAAATAGATAAAGGGATAAGAGTGGAAGACATTAGACCCTAAGGAGGGAAACGTGTGAACAGATGTATTAGGTGTGAAAAGATGTGACTGGTAAAGGATCGGGTACAGGGAGACTGGAGAGGATTGGATAGAAAGTAATTACGACGCTGATTCATTGTTATCAGCTTGGCAAGAAGATAAGAGAAGCAAGTAACGCAGCAACATATGAAGGCAGGGGCGGGGTTAAATGACCCAAACAATAATATCCTTCATACATTTATTAATCAACACTTGTGTATCCTTCAAACTCAAAATCTAAGTGTTAGTTAAAAATTCTAATGGGTAGAGATACTGCAAACTTTAATCATAGTCTGTACCATACCAAAAGGTTTGTAAAAATCTAATTTTGAGCTGTGCTTTCTAGCTACCTTTTTCAAAAGAGATATCATTGGGGACAAAAGTAACATCATCTTGCATTTCGAGACAGGGATGTCGCACTTCTTCAAGATGTAAAATTCCTTCACCTGTTGCAGACAAGATTAAGATATGACTTTAAAATAAAATATTGTATTTTGTTAAATACAAAAAATAAAAGTAAAAGCTTAAAGAAAAAAATTCTCAAATTTCAATTTCTAAGAGCATGGCTCAATTAAAGACAATTAGTACCTTTAAAGACCAATTGCAAAAAGTGGTAAATTGTTTATCAGGGCTGACAGGCAGCCACACAGGGCAACAGTAATTTGTTTTTGGATTAAGTCATTAATATTGTTCTTAGTAATCATTGATCAATAAGAGCTAGTCAAAAGATAATAAATAGAAAAACAAATTATAATCATGAAGTGTGTTCAGTCATGGTGGTTAGGGCATCTGCATCCAGATGTAGATAAATTATGCATTAGCACTAGTCGCAGTTGGTCACATCACTATTTTATGATTGTGTACTATCAAACAAATCAAAAGATAAATCTAATGCTATAAATACAAAAGAGGCGTAAAAGAGGCGTACACATTATTACATTATTTAAGTCTACAAATACATACTCCTCTAGATACAATAAGTGAATAACTCAATAACAGGAAACTAGACAGTAAATGACATGCTACTAGCAAAAAGGCCCATTGTTTCAACGGCAACAGTATGCATGAGTTGTGAAGAGGGGAGGTAGGGTAGAGTGGGAAGTTCATTTCAGTTTTGCCAGCTTGACAAAAAAATGTTTATTGCGCCCCAAACCCTCTATTGCATTGCAATCTGTGAACACTATTCATCACGCCACATGAACTAATAGTTTGTCTATCAGAAGCATACACAAATATGGAAAGTAAAAACTATGAAGGTCGATAAACAAAATTAGAAGAAAGAAAGCATTTTCTATAAAATCAACGACATTGCCGATCCGATATTAAATACCCAAGAACCATCCCCAGCTAAATTGTAAACCACATGCAAAATTTGGTAGCCGTGAGAACTGAGAAAATGCGTGACAAAAATCGGGCTTACTCGTTTATAGATATAGATAAGTTACAAAACACAAAATACTAAACTATTGTTGAAAGTCAACAAAATGTGAAATCACATTTTCAAACAATTTCTTTATCACTTACCTTTTTGGAGCAGTTTTGGACGAGTGAAGGGGATGGGAGCACAGACGGAAGCAACAGAGAACGCTACCAGGACATCTAAATGGGCCACAATGTCATTCAAAGCACACAACGGATCTAAATAGCCAGCTGCAAAATAGAGGATGAAATATTAATGCAAAAACCATCCAAATAATAATAACTGACGATAAAGGGATATTCGTTATACCAAAGATAAGCTTTTAGGTTTCTAATTTAAAACTTTAAAGTGTGGAAGTTTTACGCCCTAGGCAACTCATTATAGATCATACCAAAGGTAGGACCTCCAGTTTATAGTCCATCTCCGATGAGACTTGATTTCATAGGAAACCCACAGCAGCCATAAACACAAGTTTTCAACCAAGCAATGCCAGAGGTTATTTTACATACGTTAAGTAGTAACCTGCAATACACTTTTTGATAGAGGAAAAGCACATCAACACAATGATGGTCATATGCTAAAAAGTGTGACGTTATCAGGTTTACGACCTTTTCCACACTTGAAGATCATCTAATGTCAAAAGTTTATGGTCCATGTCTGAGAAAAAAACATTCAAAACCCTTTGGTTGCCAATCCTAATAAACCAGTAAATATAACATGACTTTCTGTATCACATTTATTTCCCTTGCATTGTTTACTTTTTGCTTTGTCCGGTTGATTTTTTTCAGCCAGTTTGTGCTACAATCTAATTTTCGGCACCCCTTGTCAAATCGATGTGCAAAATAAATAACAATAATATATAGGAATGGAATGATATGGACTCAGGTAAGGGTTTTAATTCAGAATGAATTAATCCATGGCCTAGATTTGAAATTCATGATAGTGAGAGTAAAAAATGAAGTCTAAGGATCAGTTTCGGACGACAAGCCCAGTGATGGAGATATTGGAGAAGTTATGAATTCTTTTCTTTGATGAACGATTTTCTTAATTTCTGGACAAAATGGCTTGCAAACAACAGAAAGGAAGGCGTGGCAACCAAAGTGTGAACTCTTTGGACCTATCTATCTATGGGCAAGAACAAAATACCACAGATAGTCCCTCATATCACGCTGTAAATGACAGGATGAGATCAAAGAGTAAGAAATAGAAGGAAACCCTACCTAAAGCACAATCCTACTGCACTCTGCCGAAAGTCAGATATCAATTATAATAATACTATGATATTATGGCAAAGCAACATGAGCCTACCAGCAATTTTGACAATTTCAGTGACCACACTTTGTTGCTGCTGACAGTAATCTTCCTTTGCTTGTAGGTATTCCTCGTTGTACTGTTTGACTGCACTGTTTTGGAACCGAACTCCGTTCTTGTTAGTGTCAATTGTGTAATAATGCTTGTTGTTTCGTAGAGCTTTCTCGTCCTTAAAAAAATATATAAATATAAAATTATTATCCAGTACTGGGCCATTTACCATTACCCATTTTCAATTATAAAGAAACTCTTCCAATATCATCAAAAAAAACATTTGAACTATGATTCCAAAACCATATTTATTTGTTTATTAATGACAAAGAATTATCTATTTAGAAAAGATACAAAACAGGCTATCAAAACTTATTAAAAATGTCAAGCATTCTTTACAGTAGATACATGAACAATTACCTTTCTTGTAACCCTGAAGAAATATCCAAGTTGATTGTTACTTTCCAATTTGACTGTTTTGTTGGCTTCCAAGCTTAAGTCTCTTGCTACCTGTGAACAATTTTACAAACTTATAAGCTAGTCTGTTAAAGTTCCTAAGTTGTCAGTCTTACATCCTTGGCAACACATTATAGGTCACATCAAAGGCAGGATCTCTGATTTATAGTCTAACTGTGAAAGGACTGGGTTTTTTTGGTGTATTTTAGGGCACAATCGACACAGTAAGGTCATTCCATAAGAAATCCACAGGGTCAGAGCCAGGAAAATTCTGAGAAAGTCCAAAGGAAAAAATTCCCATGCCGCTGCCTGGACCTTCTGCGCACAAGATGAAACCGTTATCGCTAAGATACCCCCAAGCTAATCCTTTAACATACAAAGAAAAGAACAAAGTAGAAATCAAATCATTAGAGATTGGCATAATATCACCCTTAAGTCATTTCCTATGTGAAGACCCAGAACGTCTATAGAACCCTTTAACACGCACAGAGTGTGTCCGTTTTTCCCTTCTCATGAGTTATATAGACTTTCTGTGTCTTCACTGAGAAAGTGATGAGATTATGACAGAGATGTGATGCCACTCCATTTGGGGCCTAATAAGAAGTTCCCATTTTGAAGCTGAAATATTATTGCTTTTCACTCCATGGCATAAAAATTTTTTAATGCAACATTCTGTACATCTAAGATCCAAGAATTCACAACGTGAAAAATTGCACTATGGCTCAAATGATAGGGATCATCACAGTGTGACTAGAAAACAATAACTTCAGACGAATGTGCAGTATGGACCCTTTATCTAAAGTGTTAAATGGTGACACGTCATCTTGTGACAAGTAATTTATCTGATACGACAAAAATATAATGTAATACACAAAACAAAGAAATAATATTACCTTATTCAACTGGCCCTTAATGTTTGTCTCCAGTTCTTCCATTTTTTGTCTCAATTCTGAAAGATAATCACCAAAACAACTAAAACACAAAGTAGTATCTTGGCATTGGAGGGGAATCAAAGTGTACAGTCTTCATTAGATGACTCATCATTGAATTGTTAGAAGAGAATCACATTCACACATTAATCATAGTCATATCATGCTTGACTCAATATCTTGATCCAGAGAAATCCAGCCTCATAGTGCTGGCCCTACACTGTAATGACAGATCTTAATCTTAAATCACATTAACAGATATGATAACAGGCAGAGGCTTTAGATTACCTGTCAAGTTTTCATCAAAATCTGCCCGAATAACAAATTCATGATTTTTTATTTGATCCATGTCAATTGTTTGTGTCACCATGTCTTGAAATTTCACAAAGTCCATCAAAAGTTCCTGAAAGAAGAACAATTTATAAATGAATGGTTAAGCAGCTATCCAGCAAATAACTAATGGTACAAATAGAATGAGCACATTCATTCACAATTTGTGAAGCTGAGACCTAATTGTGTCCCTGACAGTAATTTAGAAAGCTAAAAAGCTAAATTTAAAAAATGTTGACTGTCAAGAAAATCATGAACTAGCTTTGATCAGTTCAAAAACAAATGGAATAAAAAAAAGAAATAAAAATGGGAAAATTCAATTTGTTTTATATTACCTTAATAGGATTTGAGAATATTTCCATCAGAACATGTCTCCACTCTCCTTCATGTTTCTCCAGAGTTTCCAAAAGATATGGCATCTTGTCCAGGGCCTGGTATGTCTTGTAGCAATCCTGTCAGATAAGGGAACAAGAAAACTAAGGTTGAGTAGGTAGCATGTCTTTAAGAGCCCATAGGCCCATGGGGTCTGTCGTCATTGACCCAGTTTTGGTAGTGTGAGGCGGACAAATGTCACTCCCTAGATAGGACAGTGGTCTAATGCACGTTACTTTCCCAAATCTCAGTTGATCAATTCCTTTTCAAACCCACATCACCCGTCGTGGATGCGCTGTCTTGAGCACTTTACTTTTTGTTAAATTGAAAAACTAGAAACCTTTGGCAAATTCAAGTCTATAATTGCGACTTGTTTAAGGTAACAATATGAAAATTTGAGTCATAATAGTCAGGTCTACAGGACAAATCTTCCTTTCAATTTGTCCGTATGTTTTTTTTAATCAAAAGGGCTTACTTGTAAAGATGCTCTACTCTTCTGGAATTTCTTTGCCAACATCTGGAAATCAGGAATTTTCCTTAGCTGTTCATCATGAAGAGTTTGCCTCAGATCAGTGTCTTGAACCAAAGTGTCCACCACATTTAGGCGTTCCTCTAACAGATAAAAAATAAATATTGTTTTTAAAAATGAAAAACTTTATTTCCAACCACAACATCCAAGAGACAAAAATCAAGAAGTTTTGACATCCCAAAATTGGTAGCTTACTAACAGGCTCAAAGTGTCAATACTTAAACTCCAATCATAAAAAAACGCTTCAGACATGTAAGGATGAAAGTTTCTGAATCCATCTGACCATTGGTGTTTTTCTTTCTTAATAATTTCCTCTTGCACCAACTAGGTACAAAATATCTTTCAGTTGAACAGAGATGCCACCAGGCATAGAGATCTACAATAGGTATCCCTGTATTACACCTCTCAACATGCTGCCAGATACTTCCCGGCAGCTGGGATTCCAGCAATTGCCGGTAAAGTGACACCTCTGAATTAAAAAATAATTCCTAGAAACTCACCTATTTTCTTTAGATCCACAAGGGGTTGTTTGATCCACTGACTGAGTAACCTTTGACCCTGAGCTGTTCGACACCGATTCAATAGACCAACAAGACTTTGTGTTTTGTTCGCTACAGAGAAATGAAATGAAATGAAAAGAAGTAACTTTACAAAACACGTCAGGTGTACCAAGTACGGCCTACTTTCTACAAAACAGACTTTATTCATGTACATACAGGTTTATGCAATGAAATTTTTCAAAAATTACAAATATTGGTATGATGCCAGGGGGTCCCAGTGGCGCAGAGGTACGGTTCTTGCCTCTGAAGCGAAAGCTACGGATTCGATTCCCGGAAGTGACACCATCAGGTATTTTTCTCCTTGAAACTCTGTGAAAACCTATATGCCAGTCCCCTGATCCTATTCAGGTAGGTGGGATCAAAGAACCTAGTACTATCGGAGACGGACGATAAACTCGGAGGTCCCGTGTGCA
>JARBEQ010036027.1:0-10634 GCA_030265355.1 Tritonia tetraquetra | reverse complement strand
GTTGGCTGACAGCAAAAAGTAGGCCTATTCCAGTGAAAGAAAATTGTTGGAGAAAGAGTGGACAAGCTCACATGCATAGGTAAGTGAACTGTGTATTGAGAGGAAGAGAAGTTAAAAATCATGTGTGTATAGTATCATTATTATGTATTGTGATATTGTGTGTTAACACAGCATGCTGCTATCTTTGCGCCATATGAGTCACGCGTGGTTACGGTTAATGTCAACCTCGCTTAAAGTCAACACCTTTTGTCTGTCCCAGGGTGTTGACTTTAAGCGGATTTCACTGTAAAGGGAAGGGCTCGTTGCATGCTTTTATTATGTAAAACCTTGCTAAACAGGATTTAAATTTTTCACCTGGTAGAAGGTGAGATGGTATGATGACATAAGTTGCATCAGATTTGAACTTCAGTAAGAGATCAAATTGTACATTCTTGCTATCCCAATTAAACTAATAGGAACCAAGATACAACTAGTACAAACGCTGAAATGACCTTTATGTGTTGATAGCGCCCCAAAAAATAACCAAAAAAAACTAATCTGGAACAATAAAGTAATAAGCAGTCTGATTATGAGAACCAATAAAAACAATTTTAACTAGGTTATATAAACTTTAATTTTACATTTGAGATATATCTATAATTCATGACACACACTGTAAAAATTTGAAGGAAGAAAATGTGTCAACTTACGGCAAAATGTCGTTGAAATGCTTTTGGTCCCCTGTAGGGATGATTACCACAGATTTCACAGGTGTAGGTAAGATTGAGGCCATGAAGCTTGTACAACCAATATGGAATGGGCTGATAATGGAAATACAATTTACATTTCATAATTGTTGGAAGCATCATAGTCAGAAAGTCGAAGATTCATTAACATGTTAAAATCAAATCTTTTTTGGATACGCTCTAATCTATATATAAAAAACTGAAATCCACACATAACCACTAATTTTCTCTTTCAAAACATAGGTGTATAAATTTATCACCTACTTTAATACATAATAACATTAACCTCTGGTTTTAAAAACTATCAACTAAAAACCTTCAAACTTATGGGAGGATGGCACAAAAACATAAAGAATTGAACTTGTATGTCAAGTATCAGTATCAGAGCAATAGGTATGATTGCTTGCACATAAAGCATAGGTAAAGAAACTTGCAAATGACACACTCATTGAAAATACTGCCATCAACAGAAGAACATTATATTTCCATTGTTAAACCAATCTATTAAAACATCATTAAAAAAATATAACATTTTTTACACAAAGAATTTATCATTACAGTCGACTTCGTTTAAGTTGATGGCGTTGGGAAAGTGGAAAAAAGATCAACATATGCAAAGTTCAACACAACTGTTGGACTTCACCAAGGTCACTGACCATCAACCATTGCCTGTTCCAAAGAAAAAAACTCAACCGAAGATCAACACAAGCGACTTCAACTTAAGCGTAGTCTACTGTCTCTAGTAATAATATTTGTAAAAACCACAAAATAACAGTATTTTACCTTGCCGTCCCAACCCAGAGGTAAATCTTTGGGATTGTAAGGAACCTCATCGTCATTATCATCTGAATCTGATTCTTCAAATCTTTCTTCGTCAGACTCCTCACGTTCCTCCCCGGTTCTGGCCTGTTTGCGTTGTACATTGTCACGAGTGGCTGACCTTTGCTCACTGACTATTTCAGCCAACCTGTAAACTTGGGATTCCAGCAGAGCAATTTCCCTCTGTTTTTCAGAATCTCTGCATTAAAAACAAACAACAAAACAATGACAACACACTTCATTTTACTTTTCAATGTACCATCCGATTCAATTTTAAAAAAAAATAATCTAAGAAACATCCTAAGGAATGCAAGGACTAGACAAAATTATAAAATCCACCTCATACAAAAGGGGAGTATAGAGAGCAAATAATTTACTTATATAGCACCACCCAGCTTTGTGTTTGACAAAGAAAGAATACTGTATTGTTCTCTTTACAGGGGAAATATAACTCAGTGTTATGCTGATAATACAACATCATCAAATATCCAGGGTTCCTGCTCCCCCTCTAAATAATATTCCAGGGCTTTTCAAAGGCAGTATTCTTAAATTCCGGGGTTACAAAATCCACTATTTTACACGAAAATTTAAATGTTCGAGTCCTAAAGCGTGCGGTGGAAATTATTTTTAAAAACTATTCAGCAGGTAGGACCAAATTCCAGGGCTTTCCAAGGGATCTCTGGAAATCCACGGCTGCACAGAGACCATGAACATCCCTAGTTTTCCCATCCTAGCCCAGTAAGCGTGCCTACAATTATATAACCCAAAATGATTTTAATATCATTTTCAAAAAGAGGAATGAAATAACTTTTCGTTCCTTTTTCATCTGCAATACCTAGAGAAAGATTCTCTGCCATTTTACAATATATATTCATTATGGAAGGAATCCACTCACTTGATTTTTCCAGCCTTTCCAGCTTTGCCTGGCTTGGATTTGGCAAAAAGAGCAGGATCCAACTCATCTAAATTTTTGCCTTTAGTGCCGAACAGACGCTGGGCTCTTTGTTCCAAAGTGCTGATGATGAAGAGGATATACAGTATTGTATAAAAAACAACAGATGTTTAAAATATTGAAAGTTTAAATCTAAGTGCTTCTTTACTACTCTAAATCCCATCTACATTGATTAACCAAATGACAGAGAGAAACAGGACAAGACTCTATCCAGAAGATCACCCCCTTCCCCAATCATTAAACAGACATGACTTATATCAATTTGATTCTGGCATAATCAAAACTTGCTATCCTTTAAAGGCAATAAAACTGGATTAAAGATGAATTGATGAAAATACTTACCCTCCGCATTTGACACCTAGAGCCATCAAAGCAGATTTGAGACGATCTAACCCCAAGGAAGCCAATTCCTATCAGGATGGAACATGAAGAAAAAATAATGAAACTAAAAATCAAATATCAAATTTGCAAATGTGTGCTCTAAATTGGCAATTCAAAACAAGCAATTTTCATATTGTTTAAAATTTAATGTGAGCATAAATCACACACAAAAATAAAGAATAAATAAATATTCACCAAATATTACTGAAGTCAAAGAAATTACCTCCCATGATGAAAAAGCTGAGAGATCCAAATGTGCACCAGAGTGAGTTAGAGCACCAGTAGCCTCTTTCTGTAATGAGAGTACAAGTAATAAAACATTTTTTTCCATATCATCTTTCTTCTTTCTGTCTTATCCAGTTCCCTATTACCATTACAGTGTAGGCCCGCTCTATGAGGCAGATTTACTCTGGATCAAGATATTAGGCCAAGCAGGTGATCAGCCCACTTGACTTTTTTGTGGGAGGAATTAATTTTGTCTGGACACAGCCTTTCGGCCTACTCTTCTCAATTTCCAACCGCCACGGGTTCTTTAATGTACACAACTTGCACACGGGACCTCCAAATTTATCGTCCGTCTCTGATAGGACTAGGTCCTTGATCCAACCAACACTCATAGGATCAGGGGAGTGGAAAATATGTTTATACTGAGTTTAGTGAAGAAAAACAACATCTGTCACCGCTGGGATATGAACCCGGTACCTTTCACTTCAAAGGCCAGAACCATACCTCTGAGCCACTGGGACCCCCTCTCTATATTATCTTGCTAAATGCTTACCAAAATGTCAACATAAAAAGGAGGAAACTAAAAACAACAAACTTAAGTAGGGAATAAACTATAATGGTTATTCAATTATCAACCTCAAAAAATACATTTTAACAGTTTTAATTTTATGACCATTTCTAAACAGAAAGGTCCTATCTCAGGCAGTTTAGAACTTAAAGATTTTGCTGAATCTCCTTGACATCTCTGAAAGGCCCAGAGAAAAAAAAAATTGAACACAGGAACTCTACATCTAGATTCATGTGACCCAATCTCTCAGCCTTGAATGCTCCTATCGTCAACAATATAAGGCAGGTCATTTTTAAATAAAGCAAATTCTACAAGGGAATAAAAGTTACCTTTTGGAAAAATAAAAAATACTTACAGGCCATCCAGGGAACATTCCTTCTGACCAAATCTTATCAAACTCGCTCTGAACCTGTTCCACTTCCTGTAAAAGTGGAAAATATTATATGAATCCATTAGATATGCATTTCCGTATTTTCAATTCTAGAATACATTTTGAGGAATCATATATAACCATTTCTGGAAAGAATTTCAAAGATATTATTGTCTAAATGTAATGACCTTTAAAAAAACAGCATCGAAATGGTATTTTTTTAAAAATTGTTCTATCTTTCTTTCTTTACCAATTCCTGTTATACCTTTCGGTAAGGGTTAATAATGGCTGAACACAATCACTTAAGAGAAATCAAAACAAATATTTTAAAACCAATCAGACACTAACCAATCCAAACAATAACCCTTACTTACCTCTGACAAATCTACAAGAGGCTTGATTTTATTCACATACCCACCCAGATAGTCCAACATGAATACCAAATACCTAGTGATACGATCAATAAAAAGAGAGACAATGTAACATATGTTCAAAGGCAATCAACAAACAAAATAAACATATGCAATTGTAAAAAGAATTTATGGAAACATTTTTACTTTTTAATTGTTGATCTTTTTCAAGTTCACATCAAATTGTGAATATTACAAATTACACGTTAAATGTGTTATGGAAATAGTAAAGCCCTTGATTTTCACATTTTTCCCTAACAGTAAACAGGATTCAATTTTGAAGTCTTCAGATTGATGTCAACAAATGTTCTATTTAGTGCTATCAAAAAGGGGCCAATCATACACTGAGCATAAAAAATCGCTAGTTGTAATATCACAAGTTGATGCAGTAGTTGGAGTGAATAAGCTTGAATCCCACCGTCCAAAGTGGCAAATTCTCCCAGTTCTTACACAGCTGATTAGGTGACCACAAGGACTACGTTAATTTGTTTAATGGCCTTGATTATGATTTATACTGCTTAGTGTATTTCTCATGGTGTCAATAAAGAGTTTAGGACACTGTGGGTTGATCACCTGCTTGTTTGAAATTCTTTGATCCAGAGGATTTTCAACCCTGTGTTCAGCCATGCTTGGTGTCGAGGTGCCTGGATTTATAACGGGTATCCTGTGTGCCTTTTATGACTGAACATGGGGCTGGCCACAACACTGCTCTGTGATATTAATGGGTTTGATCAAACAAACCAAAAATACTAAAATCAAAAGGTAAATTTATTCCATAAAGTGAGAGTCTTAAAAAAAAGTTATTGGCTCTGGGGACAGCGGAGTCGAAAATACTAGCTGTAGAAAAAAAAGAAGCACACACAGGAAAGAGAAGAATACGAGAAGAAAAGTACGTTTCTTACTCTCTATATGCAGCATTTTTTCTGTCCTTTGGTATATCATACAAGTGGTCAAATGTGGATAAGTAAGTGATGTAATCAGTTTTCTGAAATTGCATGAAAAAACAAAAAAAATCACATAAAATTCTTATGATGTCATCTAACAATACAGTTCAAAATTAACCTTTAAATTTCCAATGAGAACTCTCAAACAAATCGTCTTTGTACCCGGGGCTACAGAAATGATGGATAGAAATTCATCTACATGACAGAGAGACATCATTGAGCACAGCAAGAGAAACAAATGACAAGAGTTCACTGGTAGACATTACAATAATTCCTTATCGCGACAAGTGGTATGTGTACCCTACTAAAAAAGTTGTGAAAAGCATTAAGTCCAAGAACTCTTACTCTTAGTAATATGTTCTCTTTATATATGGTTTTTCCAGAGTGGTAGAACCTCACAGTTTTAATCAGTAGCTGAGGGGGTACCCACAAGGGCGACAGTAATTTGTTATTGGCCTCTCTTTGATTAATAATGGCTCATGGTGCCAGTAAAGAGTTATGGACACAATGGGCTGATCACCTGCTTGTCTGAAACTATCTGATCCAAAGCATTTCCAGCTCTGTGTTCGGTGGTCAGGGTGCCCACATCTGTGGCAGGTATCTGTGTACCTTTCATGACTGAACATAGGGCTGGCCCCAACACTGCTCTGCTGTATTATTAATGAGGTTCGATCAAACAACAAGTATTCCTATTGGTACACAAAATACAAACCGAATGCAGATCACAATAAACAGCATTTTCCAGACTTTACATGGTCCTGGCACCCATACAATTTCACAGAAGAATTAAAAGATGGTCTGTCCTTTGATATCATCTTATTGTCGGACAAGACTATAAATCCCATGAAATGACAGCAAACAAGTAAAAAAAACAAAAACAAATATAACCACTGACCTCCATCCCTTTCAAATTAAGAAACTGTTCATAACAAGAATGCAGATCAAGGTATTTCCCATAGCCCTCTTCATCTGTGAAGTCAACCATGTCTGAAAAAAAAAAGTTTTTCAATCATAAAAAAGTGTACATTGTAAAGCGAAATCCAATCCAGATATATTCATCAGATGAAATATAATCAGTTCACTTTGTTGTACTCAATAAGACTACTTTTCAAAAACAATGAGATGAAACTGCATAACATGATGACAGGAGGAAGCTATCAACCCCCCCCCCCCCCCTAAAGCACATACTTTACTTACTTTGCATATCATCTGTGGGATTGTCTCTCTGTTTTGCCAATTCATCAAACTCTATGGACATGGGAATGCTCACCTGGTTGAAAAATGATTTTTTTAATTAGGGAAGAAGATTCATATTTCCATTATCTACCAATCTGTAACAAAATAATCAGTAAAATTCATCTGCAAAAGAATTTACTTTTTGCTCTTTTCACCATTTAGCAAGAAATCTGGTCTTGAAGAAAATATGGTACTTTTCCACTTCAAATTCTAAAGATAAAAAATAATTGACCCAACCAACCTAATTTGTATCATATGTGTTACCGATAATCAGCATTAATATTAAAAGAAATAATTTTTTTTAAACAGTCCCTGAATTTGATGTACACACATTACACATACCTCATTGGGATGTTGGTTGTAGAATTTTTCTATAGCATTCAAACGCCGTCTGAACTCTGCATATTCATTAGGACCAGCCAGTGTCTGAATCTCTTCTTTTCTGACCCTGAAAACAAAAACAAAAATCAAATCATGTATTTGTTAAATATCTTGAATAATGATTACATTTTGGAATTTGATAAAGAAAATATATTCTCTTACTTAATATTTTGTTTATTATTGTAAGTCTCTAATTTTGACACACGACAATCCATCTCACAGATTAACTCACTCAACCCCAACCAGACCCATGCTTTCTGGTTGCCGACTCTCCCTAGCGATCTTGAACACTTTTGAAATGTATGAAAACAATGCTAAACTTTGTTCTATCATAATGAAATTTGACACAGATATAGTTTAACATCTTTACTTTATACCTCTATAACTTTTCAAACTGAACATATTATAGTTTGTCAGTAATTGTTCACAAAAAATGTAAACATAAATATAAGTAAAATATAAATTACTCAGCCGTTCACAGTTTTGGTCCACTCAAGCCCAATTCAAAATATTTAACCCTAAATGAGTTTTTATTAAAGGTAAAAGCCACGTAGAAAGTTTTGTACTTTGTGTTGGTATGGAAAGAGTGTTATATGCAATCCAGACACGAGAGGACAGAGCAAGGTTTTCAATGAGTTACATGACACTGACAAAGACCATCCAGCTTTGACTTGTTTTGTAGACATAACTTTCGGAACTATAGTCTGTTTTATTCAAATGAGGTTCACCCTTCATCACAAGTACTACAATATCATACAAAGGACGGCATCTTTTCAGGTTTCAATTTTACAAATTCTAAAAAATATGATAAAAAAAGGAACGAAACACAAATCAATAAAATAATTGATCTCCACTTCCGCAAAACAACAAAATTATAAAATGGTAACTATGAAATTTATCTATAAGTAAGAATCAAACTGCAGCAAAAATTAAAATTATAACAAAGAAAAGAATCCCCAAATTATCCTTACCCATCTTTATCATCATACAAGTCGGACAATTCTGTTGTATTCTCAATGTAACGCTGAAAATAACAGACAAGGAAAATAATTATAACTTGACATGCAATCCATATAAAAAGTAAAAGTCAAAATAGTTAGAAGGCATTGTTCTATTATTACTATCTATCTAGTCATAGCTGGAACCATTGGAACCATAACACCAAAGTAATTGAATGTTAGAATACACATGACAAAATCAGAAAGGTGAAAAAAAAGAAAAGAAAAAGTTAGAACAAAAAAAAGAGAGAGAGAGAAGAGGTAGAATCAATTTTCACTGTGAAACATAAAATTGTGAAAATATGAAAACCCCTAAATAAAGAGCATGCCAAATTTATACAATAGAAATTAAGCAAAGAAAACTCACGTCATGTAAAATCTTTAATCTGTGATCTGAGTTTATTTGTTCCCTTGCCTGTGGAGTACGAATTTTAACAATTATCAAGTAATAGTAAAAAATAACATATTTCTGGATTGCTACACAACAAAGAGACCCCCCCCCCCTCCACCCACTAACACACAAAACAAAAATAATAATTTTAAAATCCAAAGTGATTTTAACCCTTACTCTGGTTGTCTCGATGGCATTGAGTTTGAGTTCTGTTGTCTGGTTATTGCGACCTAGGTCGTTATCGGGAATCCCAATACAGTTGCTACTGATTATAAAGTCATTTCACATCAGTTCTCTCTAGACTAACGTCTTTAGGGGTGTCAGTCGAGAAAGCTTGAAAACCACATAACTTTGCGAGAAAATCACCCAAGACCGAGTTCCTGACCCCCTTTCTAAATACTATTCCAGGGCAAAATTCTTAAATTCCAGGGCTACAAAATCTACTATTTTACACAGAAAATGTATTTTCGGGGCATAAAACGTGCAGTGCAAGTTTTTCCCAACTATTCAGCTGGTAGGACCAAATTCCAGAGCTGTTCCATGACACAAATACCAGGGTGTTTGGTATTTTATCAAATTCCAGGGCTTTTCCAGGACACAAATGCCAGGGTTTTTTTTGTATTTTATCAAATTCCAGGGTTTTTCCAGGACACAAATACCAGGGTTTTTTAGTATTTTATCAAATTCCAGGGCTTTTCAAGGGAAATCCAACAGCCACGGACAGGTTCAAGAACTCATGAGTCAAACGGGCACGGCCACGTACAGTGATCAACGGACTGTCCGTGGCTTCAATAGACAGGTCCACGTAAGCATAAATCCAGTGAGTGGAATGCGTGCGCAACAGAAAATAAATTCGTTGACGCCAGTCTGTCTTCACCTGTCTGTGCCACGGAAGATTTCCCATGGCAACTACCGACCACGAGCGATCTCCGTGGAATCCACGGAAAATTTCAAATCCACGGAAGAGTGGCAGCCCTGCCCCCCAAATGCTTGGGCACACTAATCTTATGCCCATGACTTCCGGTTGGGCAACAGTGGGGTAGCAGGGTTAATTATAACGAAGTGGTTCCTTGCCCGACACACCCCTATATCTACCAGTCGACATAGCAGTCCTATTAACGGTCGATGTCGAGTTAGCAGAAAGGTCAGAAAGTTATCTCTACATGTAGACACAAAGCGAGAATTAGGTAGGTACTTTCGGGTTTAGGGTTAGGGGTTGGGTTTAGGGCTTAGGCAGCTCTATTCGGGCACGGAACACAAGCTGCCGAGACAGGTCTATTTGGGACCGCTTGCCGCTTCGATGTCCGTTGAACTTGGGCACAAGTCTCCCTGCAGAAATTTGGTCTGATACAAATGAGACGTTTGTTCTAGAATGTCAAGCTATCTAGACTGTCACAATCAAAATACTCTATTTACTTCTATTGGGTCTCATTGAAGTACCACAACCACAACCCAATACCATATACAAAATAAAAGTAAAAGTGAAAGTAAGAGAGTAAGAAGACCAGTAAGGACGACAGTGTGACAAACCGTTTTCTTTTGCACAAGCATTTCACTTGTCATAGCTTCCATCACACGCTCTCTTTCTTCATGGCATCGCCGTTGTTGCTCTAATATTGATTCCATGATGGCAACTTATAAAAAACCCACTGAATAGCCACAAAATTGAACACTCTCTATTCGGAAATATAGGCTGGACGACAACGGAAGTAAATCTTTAGAAGTAAAACAATATGGCGTCCACCTAAGTGAAGCTATGTTATTCATTTACGTATTAATTCTAAACAACACAGGTGATGAAAGAATGGGGATGTTACTATACTATTGAGACTACCAGCAAAATTATACTTGAAACTGAATTAACAGTAAAATAAGACACTCGATCAAGGAGATTTAAAATAAATATTCACCTATATTAGCAGATAGTTCTTCCTCACTTTCAGCGGGCCCTGTGGCGCAACGGTAGCGCGTCTGACTCCAGATCAGAAGGTTGCGTGTTCAAATCACGTCGGGGTCAACTATGTTTTTTACTCTTTTTTTTATTTTCATTACCAATAGCATTTCTTATTTCATTGAACACGTTGATCGTATCCCAAACATTTCACGTCTTTAATTTCTTTAATTTTTTTATTCTGAAAAAAGTACATATATATAACTAAAAAAATACAGAGAAAAATGTAGAAACTTCCAATAAAGACAATTACAAAGATACAGAACGTTTCGGGTAAAACCCT